>JANLJB010029838.1:0-17887 GCA_026212285.1 Bursera cuneata
CGAAGGTAGAAGTTATGTACAATATAATATTCGAAATTCGTATTTTCTCAGGGGAGTTGACAATGATCATTTCAATACCGTGCCGTCTCGTCGTCTTGTTGATCACATGTATCATTGAAAGATATAACTTCAACCATTTCCTGATGTTCGTGCCTTATTTTAGATTATATAAGTAAGACTCGTACAATGCGTTCCACTCCCTGATTATTAACTTTTTGTTTGCTAGTGGGATCACATGTAGAATTTAATTATATTCTCCTACACTCTAGGAAACTTCTTTTCTGTTTTTTATTTCCTTCTTTCTCTTTTCTCTTTAGGCAATTGAACTAAGTGCTTCCAAGGCTTGCACTTGAAAATTAAGACTCCTGCTCCAACCTAATTGGTAACCTGGTTAAATTGTGTTGAGAAACCACTCCACCTAAAAGCACAAACCTCTTTCTGGGACCATTAGATCAATAGGGTTCTGCTACCTTGTTAAACAATCGCTCGGACTAAAAACCTAAATAGTATTTATCTTTCAATAAATTGGAAGCCGATGCTTGCTTTTGTGAGGCTATTCATCTTAACATCCCGAGCCTCCTCAAGCTAAACATTAATTCATTTGGATTTGAGCCTCATGCTCGATCATTTCGGGGAGAAGATTCCTCTTGTATGTTCCACTTTGTATAAACATAAATACCATTTTGTGTGCGGCTATGATATGTTATGACTTCATCATGATCTTGCTTCATCATGATCTTGTTTATACATGTAATAATATAGGCTATAAAAGATACATATATATATAAGGTTATTTGTCTGCTTTCTAATTCTCTTTTTTCTTTTGAATTAGAATCAAACTCTGGTAAAATTATATTCTTCATGAATTAATTAATTTGGACCCAAACACAAAGTCTAACAAATCACATAAAATGTTGAAAAGCTTTTACAAAAGGGATAACTTTGTTATACTTGTAGAGGTTCAAGTTTCCAACTAATTAGAGTGACCAACCCTTTATAAATCCCAGGATCCCCCTTTTGACCATCCAATATGAGACTTAACAATCTTCCCCTCAGACGAAGCTTTCTTGATGCAAGACCAAACATCAACCTTTTTATTAATCCAAAGACCCCATTGATTGAAATTGCGTTTGAATCATATAGTATATTATTCAAATCATCATCAGCGCATAAAGAAAAACCAGAAATTTTTTTCACTATTCATTTAACTCTTGTAACTTAAATTTCTCATAAAACAAAACTTCTTTTAATTCTATTTTCGATCAACTAGAACTCATTAACAATCAAAAAAATTTGATATACTCCATATTTCTCTTTTTATTTCAGATCAACTAAAACAGAGATCGCCACATTTGAAATATAAGGCCAAGTTGAAATTTACGGATATTTCCTCACAGTACCGAAGTTTATGAAAAAAAAAAAACAGCATACTTGAAATCCGAGCTAAAACTAAAACTTGGCAAATACCCGGAATAAAAAAAATCTTCAATTAGTGTACAGATATCAAATTCGCCAAAAAATTTTAAGGCAATAGTTTCACGCAGGTTTACTAAAGCAAATAAATAAATAGTCAGGTTATTATTTTATAGAGTAATGTTATGAGTATAAAATTTGTATCTTAAGTTGATATGTCATCAAATGAATAGTAAAATAAATAAATTAGTATTTATTATTTTGACTTTTATGTACATATTTATCTTATCATTCACTTAATGACACATCAATTTAGGATTGAAAGTTAGGATACAAACTTTATACTCATAGCATTACTCTATTATATAATAAGGCATGAAAAAAACGTGTAATAAAATGTAATTATGGAGATCTATTGATTCCCAACTCTCATGTAATTTCAATTAATTACTCAAAAAGATGGAATAGTCTTAAATAAAAATCAATCATAACATGGAATGAATGGTTCCACATTAATTTATCGTCACTAGGTGGATAAATCGATCACAACATCAACCCCAATAAGTTAAAAATAAGGATCAATTTCTGAAATGAAAAGACAAGCAAAGAGTAAATAGTTGAAATAAATTCGATTTAATAAACTTCTTAAGGTTTATGTCTATAAAATTTCAAAATATTAACTCGGAACAAAGATGAAGGACTTGTGTTCAGTACTCGAAATTCATATTTAAATCGGTGGCTCAGTGGTGTTGACAATGATTAATTCAATACAATGCCATCTTCGCCATCTTGTTCACATGTATCATTAAAAGGTATAGCTTGAACATGTGAACCTTAAATCGTATCTAGTTTCGTGATCTTCAATGAAACAATTAATCTAATTAATCAAATTTTAAATAAATTGTTTGAAACTCTGCCGTTGATAGATTGGTTTTATTGTGATTTAGATTTGTTGATTCTTTTAATTGCATCTTATGCAGCTAGCTACTAGCATCATTTTCCTTATTTTAGAATAAATTAGACTCGTTTCAATTGTCATGCGTTTCACTTCCTTGTCTAGAAACTTTTGTTTGCTAGCTGGATCACATACAGAGTTTATATTCTCCTGAGGCTAAACATTAATTTGAATAGGAGCCTCCTGGACACTCCTCAACTCAACCATACATGTATGAGCTCAAGAACTTGACTACTCATTTGATTTTTCTATAGAATGATAAACTTCTCTCTCTAAATTTCTTACTCTCAACTTTTTTTAAGAGGAGAAAACAAGCAAATACAAATGTAACTCTTCACTATCCGATTATTCATTATTATTAAAGTGATGATTTATACACCGCCACTTTGAACTAAATAACCCCCATTTTTTATTTGAATAAGCCTAAAATTGTATGGAAGAAATACTTCATAATCATATACGAAAAAATCCAAATAATGGTGATAATTCATGTTGACATATCGTGTCAAGGTATAGGTATAACTAGATTTTTTTTAACACAAATATAACCTATTTAATTATTCATGTCAAAAGTTTAACTATGTATACAACATGATCATTAAAAGAGTCACACGAAACAACATGTCAACCAAAATAATAATGGATTCATATTCATATTTGAAACAAATACAACCAATTTTACCTATTTGTATGTCTAATATATTTACATGTTAATCGTGATAATAACCGATTTAAAAACAAAGAAACATAAAGAAAATTCATAAACATAAGCTACAAGTATTTTCAATAAATAACTTATTTATGAAAAAAAAAAATCTATTAAATATAAAGTCTACCAACTATTTTCTTTCTTATATGACACAATCGATGACGTTTGGTTCCTTGCAAGACTTTGATTGTTTTAAAACACACAGGACTCGTGCCGTGCTGGTCTTCATCTCACACAATCCAAGAATACGCTTCTGAGAACCAAGATGGCCAAAGCAAAAAATGCTAGCCATTCAAATGATTCTTGGCCCAAAATTTCCTCTTCATGACGGAATATTATTATTTTAGCTTTAATTATAATGGCATCATAAGAGATACATATAATATCTCCCAATGACTCCACCACATGTGGGAAGTCCAGCCCAAAGGAAACAAATTGAAACCCATGAAGTCCAAGAGGAAGAAAAACACTATAGGAAACAAAAACAAGAACGAAGTTAATAAAAGTGAGTTGTAGTGCTCCTGAAACTGGAAGGCTGTGGCGTGAAAAGAAGAGAAAAAAAAGGGGGGGAAGAGGAAGGCTTGGCCGATAGAAAAGAGAGAAAAAGATAAGATTGAGTTCGTGGTTTTAGGCTTTTACTACCTTGTACCAGGTGTAGCAGCTATTTCCCATATTTTAGGTAAAAATTTCAAAGTTTGTGTCCAAATTTTTAACTTCCGATGCAGAGTAGCCGAACATGTGGTTTTGAGAATTTTGTTTAAAGATGAAGAGGTTAAACCTTTTCTTTTTTCAAATTTTATGTGTGAATATCTACAACAAGCTCTACAACTCTAAAGATTCCAATTTTTGTTTTGTCTTCTCCATGTTTTTTTTTTTTTTTTTTTTGATATAACAACTTAATNTCTACAACAAGCTCTACAACTCTAAAGATTCCAATTTTTGTTTTGTCTTCTCCATGTTTTTTTTTTTTTTTTTTTGTGATATACCAACTTAATGAGAACTAAATTTTTTCTTTATTGTCATTATTAAAATTAATTTCTATAAGATGATGTCTATGATATCGGTGGGTCAAGATATTATATTCTTAATGACTTATTGATTGTCATGAACGTCACGTTTTTTATATAGAGAGAACTTTGACATAATAGAAAACTGTAACGCATTAAGGTTCACTATTTTTTTTTTCGTATTAAGTTTTATTGCCTTTTTTGTGTTTTTGTTAATCGTTTTAAATTATTGGCTTTGTTAAATTTGATAAGAATTCTACTTGATCCAAGAAAAAGGGAAAGATTTATTTCACATTATTATTTTGTATTGGCTTTCCAAACAGCAATTGAGTCTCACGTCACTCAGTGACTATCTAGCAATATATTGGGCTGATAAACATATAGATATCCCTTTTCCTTACAAGCGCATTTTTTTTACGGTGATTTCTACCCCAACGCACACAAAAAAGTTGATATGAAAGCAGGCATCACAAGAAGACCCTCCTCAGATATGCTCGCTATCTAACCTGTGCGGCTCCGGTCTTCAACTCATTTTGAATATTTCAGATATAATCATCCTAGCTTGCTTATTAGCTATTGGTGACTATAAAAAATCATATAAAAGATCCGAGTTGACTTATATTTGCAAGTTAACGTGCTTATGAGGTTTCTAATAAACTTTATTTAACTTCAGAGAAGGTATGCGTTGATTGTGCTGAAAGATCCCTATAGAACCTATTTGTATTTTTAATCAATCACACTTCATAGAATGTCAATAAGAAATATTTTTTAAATTTTAAAAATTTATATTATCTTCGTTTGTTACATAACAAGACACATAGCTTATACCATTTTTTTTTAAATAATGTTTTATATAAATTCTTTTAAATAAATGTAGTACTCTATGTATTGTTACATCTCACAAGCTAGCAAATAAAATCTGAAACTAGTTTATAAGGATTTGGATACAAACTTGAGTTCCCTCTCTAAGTAAACATATTTTAAGTGAAGGATCAAAAAAAAAAAACAAAAACCTTCACTTATATATATGCAACGTAATCACTCTTCCTAATCGATGTGAGACAATTTAATACTCTCCCTCACGTGCAACGTGCTCAACACCTGCATTCATGAGCCTGGGTAGACAGAGCTTGACGTTCTCAAACTGCACCCAAGAGTATGGGTAGACAACGTGATGCATATTGCATCAAGTCTTTCCACCCGTACGAGCCTAGAAGATCAAGGTCGAGTCGCATGAATCCAAATATGGTAGTAATTCTTTAACTTCACTATTGGGATGCTATAAAAGCCAACTATAAGTTAGTTGGTTGGATTTTATAGCCTCCTAAATGAGAGAATCTTTTGCAACTTTTGTTATTTATTTTGTTGTAATTCATTGTATTTCAGTTGTAGTCATTAGGTTGTAATTCTCTAGTATTGATGCAATTAGGTTATATTTGTAAAGTGTCAAAACTTGTACAAATGTCCTGAAAAACTTGTGTAAATTTTGGCTCAACACCACGGTGCCAATGTCCTTACGCCGCGGCACCCTGTTCCACATCTTAGGAGGCACAAGTCAGAAACTCACCACCGTGGCACAAATAATCCACCTCTGCAGCACTAAGTCTTTGCCTCCACGGCTATTTTTTTTGGAGTTCTATTTTCTGACTCGGCATTGAAGTCCACCGCCGCGGCACTCCATGTTTGCTTTTCCAAGCACCCAAGTCAGTAGCTAACTGCTACAGCGCAAACTTGCTACCATCGTAGCGCAAACAGCTCGAATTTAATATTTTGCCCTTGCTTGTTACTTGTAAAGGTTATTTGAATGGTATTTTTGTCCTTCCGTTTTCTTGTATAAGGCCTCTTTATATAAGGGTCATTTACATTTGAAATAGGAAGATTTTGATGAATTTAAAAACACTTGTGTGTTTGAAGAGTGCTCTCTCAACCTATCTCCTTTATCTATTTTTCAAGTCAAAGAATTTGATGGTGGATCTAATTCAAGTTGGTGGATGCAAATCCTTTATGCTTGAATCTCTTGGCACTAATATATAGTAAGTTTTTATAATTCCATTTCCTTTAAAGTTGAAGGTTGTTGTTCTTGTGAAGATTGTTTTGTTGATTGTGGGAGAGTTAATTGTTGGTGTTGTTATTTATGTTACTAAGTTGATTTACTTATTATTAGTGTTGATTTAGTGTAGAAATTAAGGTATTTTAGAGGGATAAACAGTAATCCCAAAATGATTATTTGAGGTGTAGAAAATTCACTCCAATTGTTGTTTTATACATCCCAATATGCATCACAAAGCCTCAAAAAGCCCAATCTATCTTTGCAAAGGTCCAACTTTGATACTAAGTTAGAGTGTCTAACTCCACAACCTAACCATCCTTCCCAGCCAGTATAGGACTATCTAATAACCATTCTCATATTTATATAATTTAACTTGCTAATTTATTTTTCTTTTTACTCTTCTGACCACGATATATCTTATTAAATCAATTTATGTACAGTAATCTAATTTAAAACATACATATATGCTTGTTATATTACTACTGAGTGTATCTGATTTTCATATGACAACTCCGATGTGACTAGCAGGCTTGGTTGGACACAAGCCTGTAATTAGATGAGCAAAATGGGTGGAGATGACTGACCCAGTTGGTTCCAAATTCGATTAAACACGCCCAATTAGGCCCGTTTTGTGCATTGGAAGCCCACTTTTCTATGTACCATCTCTAATTTAACCTCTAATTTCCATATCATTGGTCATCATTTCTATTTCATAAAGATACAATTGTAATTTTAAAATATTTTTAAATCATCTTTCATTTGATGGAGAGAATGTGATATCTCATTCTGAGAAAAATCAACCGAGTAGTCAAGTCCTTGAAGCTCATAGTATATGATGGACGAGAAGATTTTTAAACTTTTTTTAGTTCACCTCAATATAAATTTCTAGTTATGTTCACCAAATTTTATTAAAAAGAAATTCTACCCACCTGAACCAAATTTTCTGGCTACACCACTATAATCACTTAAACAAATATCAAGTTATCAAACAAAACCAATTCAACAATTCTACATTTAATTAAATGTTTATCGAGTATTGTCAGATAGCTACACAAACATCTAACAAACTGTCGAGTTGTTAAATAATAATAAATACATGTCAAATAGCATATCAATTTATCTAGTGATACTAAATACATGTCAAATGTTATGTCGATCTATCAAGATACGCCCGGCATTTAAGAGATTGAAGATAATTTTGATATTTTCATATTATATATAAGTAAATAGTAGAAAAAAAGTATTTGATTAAACACTCCAAATAGATTGAAATTTTACCAAATTTCATAAAAATACTTTTACTAACAATTTATATATTTTCTCAAAACATTTTAATAACGTTTAATAATATTTTTGTAACAGAAAAAAAAATACTATTATACCGACAGCGGAACGTCTCCAGTCAATCAACCTCCATTCTATTGTTTGCAAATTCTATTTCACACTCAATTATTAACATTTATTATTTTTTCCTTTTGTTTTTTTATTATTTATTATTTGTCCACTAGTCCACACATCTCTCTGTACATTTGCTGGCGCAAGCTGGGGTCATTCTGTTTTGGCGAAAAAGTCGACCAAATAAGCCAGTCAACAATTGCTGTTGCATCTTTAAAAAATTTCATAAAATGGGCAATTTGACACGTTACTTGTGGCCAAATGGTACAAGTCTCATTCTCGAGAAATTTCTTCCACTCTTCTTTGAAAGTGAAAGACATGTCGTGATTGAGAATCCAATCTTGTGCTTAAAGTTAATTGCACATGAGAGAATTGTCCAAAGAATTGAAATTTCTATATCAGCTAAGAATGGTCTAAGCTTGAAGATTGCTCAACGCTCAATCATCCTTTAAGATGATTGGCGCATAGAGGCAATCCTTTACAAACCATACAAGTTCCTTTCCGAACTTGGCTTCTTGTGTTACTAGTCAGATTTTGAAGCCTACCCAGTTGGAGTTCATCAACCTACCCAACCGGAGTTCATCCATTTCATCCAAGTTCTCTATTGCCATGGATGTCGTGGGGTATCAATACTCCCCATAACAAACCTGACCTGGATCTCAAAAATCAAGAGTTGTCTTCCAACCAAGAGGTCACGGGTTCAAGTCCCTTGAAACCACAGTATAATTATATCCTATAAGTTTCTTGATCGTTAAGAGTGTAAAACTCATTGAACATAGACTGAGTGTAAAACTCAGCAAGATAGAGAAGTGGAAGAATTAGTGGTAAAAGAAGTTAAAAATTATACTTTTAGTCAGAATAGAAAAGGAGTATCAATTCTCATGTAACAAGATCTTATTCCTCAAACTCTTCTTAACAACAAAAGGTCAAGTGCTTCTAACCAAATGCAAGTGAAATTTGGGAGAGAAACTCAGTGATCAATGAAGAGATATACATGTTTGCACTTCTTCTCGTTCACTTCTGTTCTCTCCCCTTCGAACTCATCGTCTCGAAATCAGGGCATTCATACATCCATCATAAAGTATAGACTGGACAAACACAAGTCAGTGACTGATTAGCACGAGCATGAATCGTTTGTATCATGGTGGTACAACTTTCATTCATGGACCACAATTATGCAGACTAGAAATTGTATAGTGTTAATCAACCCAGTTAGATTAGTTACCTCAGCAAATGCAGAGGTCTGCAACTAAGTTGGTAAAGCTCAAAGGAGGTTCTCACAACTGCATAAAAACCATCAGCAACGTTGGGATCCATAGCCATTTTAAAAATTACTACAGCAAATAACATGAACAAAATGTAACAAAGGGTAATACTACTTTATTCAATAACAGAATTTATTTCCGGTGTACCGGATACAAAAATCATAGTAACATAAATATTAGCCTTAAGAGAATTTAGTCAAGACTCAAATGGGTATTTAGTTAATCTCAAACCTGAGACATTTTTTCTCCTTGCTCCTCATCTCTACTACTTCACGGACGTGAAATGATCGATAGCTTATGGCAGGTCCATCTCCAGCTAAAAGTAGCTGGAAATTTCATTCCAGCAAGAAGTTGCCCTTGAATAGATCAGTGGAGCACATGCTTTAAATGAATGTCCAGGCTATTGATTTGCGATTTTCCGAGCGCAAAGAAAATGTCCATTCATTTTCCTCACAGTTGATGATTCATTAATCTATAAATCTATTCTCAGCTGCACAATTTAACGGTGCAAGCCACCGCCTGTGCCCAGTATTTGAGCCTTGCTTTAACATCCTCCGGATGATCGCCTGTACAAGTAAAACAAAAGATTAATAACAAATTAACAATGTCCCTTTAAATCAAATTTACAAAACGATCTATAAACCAAAACAAATTCAAACAAAACTGTTTCATAATCCTAAAATTCTAGTTCTAAGAGATCCAAAAACAGAGCAAAAATGGCTAATTTTGCTACAAATCTGCTTCAAGATCAAAACTTTAGACCATTTAGCAATAACCCAATTCATCATTTAACCAACAAAACACTTTTAAGTTCACCAAAATCGGATCATAACCAAAAATCAACTCAGAAATCAAACAATACCCAGTTCAACATTTCCGTCAAACAACATCACAAGCAGATAAAAATGCTATAATCAATCAAAACTAACAAACTAAACTCCAAAGCACTCACCAGGACTAGAGATCTTCCAATTTGCAATTGGGCTGGCAACAGACTCAGCCTCGGAAGAACTGTCAGGCGACTTCTGGTGCTCATCCAAGAACTTCTGGCTCATTGAGTAGCACAACTCAAGAGCAGGCAAGGTGTTGCAGAGCTCAGGAATCTCTTCATAACTGAACCCAAACCCGAGATCCAAGCACCCTTTCAACTCATCAAGATCCTCATCAGTCAAGCTCTTTGTCCGCTTTAAATCATCGTCAGAATCCGTCTCTACGTACCCTTCCAGCAAGACTTGATTTTTCTTCTTCTTACTCTTCAACAAATCGTCCTTCTTGGCGATGTTGTTGCTCTCTGACGTTGAAAACTCCTCAGTTTCTTGATCCAACCCAGTTAAGGTTAAGGTTTGAGTTTTATGGTGGTGTTGAAACCCTGGTTCACATGAATAGCCTCCCATCTCTCTCTGCATCTGCTTTCTGTTTCTCACTTTCTCCGAATGTGCTTGTGAGAGGCCACCAGCAGCGCTTATAAAGTTGTATCCTGAGAACAGCGTGGCGGTTCCTTTTTCTATTTTATTATAAAATTATTAATTCAATATTTGTTATGGTTTATTTAAATTAATGTGAAATTTCTAATTTTCTGTACATTCAGGAGTAATTTATAAAATAATCATATTTTAAAAAAATAGATATCATGATCACGAATCATTCGAACGATAAATTATTTTTTTCCTTATAATCTCTAACATTAAAAAACTCTTTTTGGGTTTTAAATGTGTTAATCTTTAACATTGGATAATAAAAGAGTGTGATTGATTTATTGTTTGATAATTTGTGATCATAATATTTAAATCTTTTTGCTTCTTTCTTATAAGTTATAATTTAAATTTTTTCTAATAATTTTCTGTATGTAATATCACATTAATTATAGGATAGCCTAAATATGCGTTTGAATGATACTTGTTAACACCTTGAAATTTTAAAATTTTCTCTCAAACTATTAAGGGAAAAAAAAAAAACAACAAACTTCCATATTTAATATCATCAAATTTTATTAAACAAATTTTACGAAAATAAAGATTTTTAATTGAATTTTAATCTTAGACTAATATTAGGTTATAATCAAATCATACAATTTGAATCAATTTTAGAGTAATATTATATATATAATCAAATTATAAAACCAGATTTATACAGGTTACAAAAGAATCTCATTGGATAAATAAAATATAATAATTAATTCAAAAAAATATAATAAATACTCATCTAAATGAAATAATCATTTCATACGAAGTTTGGGTGCGTGTTAAATTATTCATAATATTATAACAAATATTCTAAATAAACATGTTCAAATCCTAATGGGTTAGATTTCAATTAGTAAATTTTAAAACAATACAAATTATTTGGAAGCAAATGTTTTGTCAACATAACCCATCAATATTGTCCAAGCTATTTATTAGATGGATGATGATGATGATGATGTTGGAGGCTTTCATGGGTACATAATGAATGGGAGTATACATAATATTGTGTACATGTGGGGTTGATGACGTGGACACTGACAGCTGTATCTTGGTGGTGGAGGTGGTGGTGGTTTGGAACTTTAGATGGAAGAAGTGGACAAGATGGGACGATGGTGGGATCCACCACGTGGAGGTTGATATTGCTGTTGGTTTTGTCTGTTTTATCGAAAGAAATGTGAACTCAATATGGCTTGTGTGACCACACAACTTTTTAGAAAGTTTTACCTTCAAAAAAATATAAAGAAAGATCATCATAATAATACAATTTTAGATTATATTAATTGTATAATATAATTAGTCCATTGAGTCAATATAACTCTAATACTAATTTCATGCTAAAAAAAATATCATATCAAAAATATTATAATTATATTTGTTGTTCGTAGATGTTAGATTTGTCATTTTTTTTTAAATTTAAGCTTTTAAGATAATAGGTGTGGGTTTAAATATTCATTTACAATATAGATCAAATCGAACTTCAATATGCCTTAATGGATTTCAATTAAATGATATAGAGGGGATTCGAATTTAGATCATTAGGTTAGGTTCTGATACCATGTTAAGTTTATTACTTTCCTAAAAACTTAAGTTTGTACGTGAGATTTAACTTGAATAATTAAGTGTCAATAATACATACATCTAATAATAATATTTTTTCTTTCTTCCATATAATTAATCATAGTTGTTAAAATCTGATTATCTCATTACTTTAGCATGAATCATGCTAATTTTCAATCATAAATACTATTGAATAGATAAAAGGATATACCAATCTCACCTACAATTTTTTTCCCATATTTGAAGACAATGTACATGCACATATTTCACTTTAATAGTTCTCCATTTGTTAGAGGTGTTTGAACGCTATTGCAAAGCTTGTTATTTTCCATTCATAATGTTTGAACATTTGTCTGTCTTCTCACCTTTGATTGCGTTTGTTCTTTTGATGTTTAGTTCATTAATTAAACTTAATTAACAAATGGCTTAACTGTTACGTATAGGATGCTTCTCAATTACCAAAATTCAAAGTCTTTTTAAAGTCAATCATCGTGTTTCATAAGGCTTTTTATTTTAAAATTTGTCTTAATAAAATTACAAATTTCGATTATATCCATTATATTAAAAAATTATTATAAATGAAATACATCTATATAATTATAACTTTCAGATGAAGGCTAAATTGCTAGGTTTTAAACAATAATGAATCTGGATATTTTAAAAAATAAAAATATTTTTATAAAGCTTCACATAGTGAAGTATGGAGGCTAGATATCATTTTAGCAAATAACTCGAGTCTATGATAAGAATAATTCAAACAATTAGAAATTTTTAATATAACTTGTGATATTATTTTATTGCAAACTAATTCTTATCATATCTAAACAATATTTACGTAAACAAATATCTTATATTATAATAAATCAACAAGATTATTTCTTCTTAAATAAGAAACAAATCATTTTAATCCTAATAAAAAAATAGATCCGATAATAATAAATTCTTCCAAATTATCTAGTTCCTAGTCTGATCTCCAATCTCGATGACACCTCAAAACGTGGAAGAATATATATAATTAAATATTTTAAGAACATTTTCGATGGATTACTAATAGGATTTTAATAAAATATTAATAACCATTTACATTTGGAATATTTATAAAAGTCTTAGAGTTAGATTGAAGTTGTTAGATAGGGCCTAACAATAATATTAAAGCTTGTCATTTCATGATTGGTTTGTGTCCAAATCCAAACAGACACGCGTGATCGAACTAAAGATTTTAATACTATTGTTAAGAAACCACCTAATTTAAAAGTTTAAGCTATCAAATAGGATCCAATAATAGTAATAAGCTTGTTTTTTTACAAATTAAACTTTACCATATCTTTGTTGACAAGTTTAAAATTAATACATGCATATGGTAATTAACATGCCATGCCTCTAGATATATATTTTACTAACAGGACAATTTTTTTTGTCCTTATTTTCGAAGTAAATGCTAATAAACACATTTGAACTCCTATTGGAGAATTGAAAACAAAATCATTTTGATATATGGACGTTGTTGAACCCAATTTGGAATAGATGATTCGCTTTTGTTATTAGCCTTTAAAGGTAAATATATTAAAAAAAAATATCATCAATCCAATACTTACCCAAAAGCATTAATATTGCTAATAGACTATTTTTCATTGTTTAACTGAAATATATTTCATTGCTCCTAACACAATAAAATAAAATGCGAGAGAAGATATATTGTTTGGTTCCTTAATCTCCTCTAAAAGAATCTCTGTATCCCAATTTACTTTATTTGATGGAAAAAAAAAAGGACATACTAAAGCTTGTGTGGTTTGTAAAAGGATAAAGAAATATTGCAAGTTGTATCTACAAAGTGGCAACAAAAATATTTCAAGCAATCTAATTGATAAGACTCATCAATTGTAGAACTTTTGGCGTGGAGAAACTTTACAAACATGTGTGCGGGTCTCCTTTAGCTTTTCCAATTGCTAAAACAATGTAAAACCAAAATGATATGAAAGCTTATATGCTTATGTATGGTTAAATTTAGTTATACTTGCCATCACCATAGTAACACATCCCAAAAAGCTTAGGAGTGCATCAAGCTTTCTCAATTGTTTGCTTGTTTTCTCAAATGTTAACAATCTCAATTCCAAATGTTACATTTTCCAAGTCATGTTACAAAGAATTATGTATAATTCCACTAGCATTTTTTAAAATGATTGATGATAAACTTTTTATAATATGCTCAAGCTATTGTAACTTAATTTTTTAACTTAAAATTTTGATATTATTTGATAACCGCTCATGTTTCTAATCTAATAATGGAAAGAGTTGCTAAGTTGACAAAAAAAATCATTTTTTAATTAACTTCTTTTTTTCACTCATGGATTGTAATAAATCAAATGTTATGAAAAAGGTATATAAAATTAAGTAAAAAAAAAATTAAATTACAATAGTCTGACACTTTATAATATATAAATACCGATTATAATTTTACTGATATAACAATAATTATTAAAAAAATTTAAGAAGATATATCTTAAACATCTCGATTCATTTAAAATCAATGTAATCTTTCAACTCCACATATATCACTAGGAAAGGAACCATAATTTGACATATGAATTGGGGCCCCAACAAAAAAATAACCTTTAAGGAGGTGTAGAAGAAGAGAAATAATTAAGGAGGGACCAAACAAACAAATTAAATGAGTATATTAAGGATTAAATTATACAAATAATTTCAATTATATTAACAAATATTCTTTTAGGACTCGAGGAGTTGGTAGTTCCTCACCTATATTTCGTATTCGTATCGTGTTAACAAATCATTTCGTAAATTGTCATCCTTTATAAATTTTTATTGTTATTTAATTTGTCCATGTTACATCTATACATAATTCAACACATTATTAAACTTCTATATATCACTCTCATCAAATTTTTTTGGAGTCTCTAGATTATAATTCCAAATTATCATTCTATCCCTCTACATCGTGCTTGTGCCGTGTTGACAAATCATCTTTTAAATTATCATACCTGATAGATAATTTATCGTTCATTAATTTGTGAATGCACACGTATGTTTGTAATTCAACACATTATTAAACTTGTATATATCACTCTCGTCATCATGTACACATTTGTGGAAAAAGAAGGGTTTGAAACGGAAACATAGAACAAGAAACCAAAAACAGAATTGCATGCAACTGTTGCACATGAAGTGCATAATATTATATTATCTTTTGGACCTACTTGAGATATGTTGATCCAAACACTGTGAACATGAAGATTTCTTTTCGTGTTTCTTTTCTGTGAAAGTGTTGGATTCAGGGATTGGTTGCAATTATTTATTTAAAAGACAAAAGACTCTACATATTAAAATGATTTAATTAAATATTACAAAATTATATTTAATGTTGTTGTAATTGACGTTTTCGGATCTTACAAATTAATGACAGAAAAAAAAATATATACATATATATATATATAATAAAGTTTATCATTTTCTTAAAAGCTTATAAATTTGGATTTTAAGTCTTAATATCCCCTTACGTTTAAGGATGGACTAGACCGTACCAAACCTAAACGAGTCTTACAAGTGAAACCTGGATCATTGGGTCAATATAGTTCTGATACAATGTTAAATTTATCAGCTTAAGCTTGTAGGTGTACATTTAACTTAAATATTTAAACCTCGATATATATTATCATCATTGTTTCGTTGATACAAAGGTAAGTTTTATTAGAATAATTTAAATGAAAGAAACAAAAATTTTATGTTACCCGTCTGATAGGAAGTATTGGATTGAATTCTTAAAAAGGGATATAGCTTCTTTTTTTTTTTTTAACTTTTAAAAAGAATATAGATTTTGAGCTTTAATTTCATTCTTAGTCAAGTAATTTAAAGAATTTTATGGATTTTAATATATTAAAATTGACTTTCATTGCACTACTAAATTAGTTTAAGTTTCAATACATATTGTAATTAAATAATTAAAATTTTTCACACCTAGAAATTTTTAATAAATCGTACAGTAAGATTAATTTTATTTATATAACTTGATATGACTAAACCTCATTGGTAATAATAATTAATGCAAGTTGATACATATGTCATATTCAAATAACGTATTATATTGATCCACCATGTATGTTAATGTCATATCATATTACGTGTTTAATAATTTTCTTTCACTGTAATTTATAGTTTATAATGTTGATCTAATCCAATTGACTCCTCTATTCACGGTCCTTGGATCCTTTTCTTTTGCATGTATTCTCCTGATTGTTATCAAAATATATAATTTTTTTTTTGATGATATAATAATAAAAAATTAAAAAATACATATTTATGTCATATTCATATTTGTTTTCTTTTAGTCGAATTTATTATTTATATCGTATCGTATCATATTCTTGTTGATCCGTTCGAATTTATATATTTACTCAAAATCATCGGATCCTGTTCCTTTGCATATATTCTCCGCAATGTTATCGAAATATTTAATTTTCTCGCATTATAATATGATAGATCTTGAGATCAATCGCGAGATTTCAATATTTCATTCTTATCCTCAAATCATAATCGCTTTGTAATAGCCTTCTATGGAAAGTAACATTTGATCCGGCATCTATGGGGGAATGATTCCAATTGGCTAAAACCTTATGTTATATTTATATTCAAAGACACAATCATCATCTTGTCATAGCTTGACCAAATCTTTTCTAATATCAATTATGATCTTATGTTATATTTTATTTCAATTATACAGTATGGTTTTGATTAAAAATTTTGTTTTAATATGTCAATAGATCAATCATTATATTTTATTTTTATCCTCTTCTTCGCAAGCCACTTGCCACAAAATCCTTGCAAGTGGCTTTCCAAACCGAGATTATACTCTTTTGCTTATGTACTTCTCTTTTTTGTTTGTTATTAAATTATATAATAATCACATATATAAATTATTGACGATTTATAAGAAATAACCCAAATTTTTTAGGAGGTTCTCTCACTTTTCTATAAGTTACCTAAACACTTATATATAATATAACCAAATTACCCTTTTTATATGCAAACATTTGAAATCCGAACCATTCATACCATTACAGGTGTAATGGACCATCTGCATCGTTGGACCCGTAATGGTCTGTAAGTCTGAAGACCATTGGTCCCTCACCGAGGTATAGATAGTTGAGAGGAATTTGGAGCCTTTATATATAAGGAAGGACAATTTAGTTATATTACATATATGTGGTTAGATAAATTATATAAAAATTAGGGAGTGGTTATTTCAAAAGCCCCCCAAATTCAGGCTATTTGTTATAATTTTTCAAATTATTTCCCTTTAAATTAAATTAATGTTAATCTTAGATTTCACCTTTTCACTTCAAAACTTTTTGAGTTTGGCTCTTTCCTAAATTCATAATGAATCAAAAATTAGATATAAGATTTTTTTGGAAACAATACTCATCAACTTTATTGATTTGAAATTAAATATCAGTCTACTACATTTCACTCTCTTTTATTAAAGTCAAGCAGATTAATGATTAAATAGATAAAGAGGTGCCATCTTAACTTGGATAAGTTTACATATGAAATTGGTAAGCTGATAATAGATTAGATAACGAAAGTCCATATTTGGATAAGATTAATTAACTGGTTTGAGAGCAAAAGAAGATTAGACAATTTGTTAAGTAACTTAAGTTCAAAATTAGTAAATTGTTATTAACACGAACACGTTATGAGTTACGAGTTGACGAATGATAGATTTGAACAAATACTATTAGTTACAGGTTTCTAGCTATTAAAATGCTAATTCGGACTATAGGCCAGGTTAACACTTTAAAAAATAATTGAAAAAATAGCAAAAAGAAAAAGAAAAATGCCAATTCTTGAGAAACGTTTCTAAATTTTAACAAAACCATTCTTCTTTTTGTCGCATAACTAAGTTTTAAGTGATCAAGCAAATCAACTCAACATTTCAATAAACACTTATCTGAGTATTGTTAAATACCTTACAAGAATCTAGTAAATTATATAGCTGATGAGATGTTAAGTATGTTTGTTGTAAATTATGCGGAAACATATTTAACATCAAGATTGATAA
>JANLJB010029839.1:0-17895 GCA_026212285.1 Bursera cuneata
TAATATTCTTCTTGATTTGTCTTCTTTAATAAAGATTGTTTGTCGTTGTCCCGTGGATGTAGGCAGATTGCCGAACCACATTATATCTTGTGTTTGCTATTATTGTTGTAATTGATCATTCTGTTTGGGTTGTGGGAGGCTGTGCTTAGTAGTTCCCAAATTGGGTTTACTTTGTCGGCATCAATCCAAGGGTGTTCTTCAATGAGTGATAGAATTCCCAACATTGATTTGGAGAATTTAGAGATATATCTGAATATCAATTTTGTTGCATGTTTGACATGTATATGGAGTTGAATAATCGGCAGTTTATGATGAAGAAACAAATCTGTTTGTTTGTTATATTTGTTTACTGCAGCTATTTGATTATTATATTTATATAGCTTAATGAATAATCGGATGAGATGCATGTGTGAAGTGTGAATTTGTATTTGATGGATTATGTTGTATGAAATTGAATCTTGTTACATGTTTTGTTTATGTGATATACATGATATGCTTGTAATCGGGTTGTGATATTGTTGTTGCATGTTGATGTACAATTCAATTTTGATGCATGATGATGCTTAATCCGATTTGTATAAGTTGCATAATTGATGTGATTTTTTGGTTTTTTGATAAGATATATATATGCGTATGACATATATATAATAATAATATATCCATTTGATACATTAATGCATGTAATGAGTGAATGCGTTTTTATACAAAAGGTATGATTATGTTGGCCATATTTGATTATTTTAATATTATCAAATATTCATGCATTTGATTTTGTTTGTTATTATAAGGTGATCGATTTATTAGAAATTTGTTGCTTGTTTTATTTATTCTTATGTTGTGTATATGACAATGTAAATTGGCAATATTGTGTAGGATGCTGCATGTAATTTAAAATTTCAGTTTTAGATATTTGATACAAACTATTTTTGGTGTTGCATGTAAATCTTGAATAATTTGTATTAGATACAAATAGTGTTAATTTATGCATATCCTTATTCGATTTGATCTTTTGATGATGCATGGTTGATGCATAACTGAATTGTATTGCGATGCATAACCAAATGTGAGATACAAATTATTGTTGTAATATGCATATTTATTTTCAGTTATATATGATATAATTGATTTTGCTACATACATGTTTCATTTCTATTTGTTTGTGATACAAATTAAATCAGTTCTATGTATGTTCAAACTTGGCAATTTGCACGAGTTGCATATTAGTTTGTTTTGACATGTTATTCCGATTATGTATGTAGTTCACGCCAAGTTCATTTGATGCTTTTAGGGCCTTGTAAATTTCTTTGTCATTGTATGTTTGGTTCATGTATTGAGGGGTGGCTTTTGAAGTCATTTAATTACTCTCTATTTATTTTGTCTTTTGTCTTCGTAATTTTGATTTCGGGCAATGTGACGAAATAGGGTGACCTTTTTGCCATATTTTCCCTTTCCGATTTTATAATTTGATTATTTGTAGTGTTCTTCAATTCTATCTTTTAATTAATTGTTAATTAATTTTTTAGAATTGATTATACAATATGCCCGATAGAATATCAATAGGCGCGAACATATAGTCAACCTTTGAGTTTTTGTTTGTGTGCTTTGAGATTAATCTTATAGCATTCCTTACGAAAATCCTTAGGTTTAAAGATAAAGGATGAGCCAACTGCAATTCTATTTTACCTAATGATTAACCGTGAGAGTTAATAGCTAAGAAATTTGGAAAAGGTATGTAGGCTGGAAACCAAGGTTGGCACTATTGATGCAAAGGCTCGTTTAATCAGCGTACCTTTGTTACAAAGCCACGTAGAATTTCCGAATTATGTTCAAAATTCCAAATCATGTTCAAAACTCATCAAGTTACTATGATTAATTTAGTTAATAAGAGCGTAATTGGGTAATTGGGTTAACTCCATTTTTTTCCTTATATTTTGGTGGTTTCAAAGCCCTGAACGGAGGCAAAATTGGAGTTGTAGAACTCGAAAATCCGAAGATACAATCTGTGCGGGTGAAACTGGAAATTGTTTCAGGTCTGCGGGGTGCATAATTAAAAATTTAAACTGTATAGGTACGATGGAATTTGCCACTGCATCATAAAAATTTAGGATTTTCGAAATCTAAAATTTTATATTGGAATAATTTTGATTTATAAAAATCAATGAAGCAGTCAACAAAGGGAAGCAAATAGACTGAGAGAAATGTTTTCATCATCTTTTTGTTTTTGAAACAAAAAAAAAACTAGAGTGAGAGAAACGTTTTCTCACGAGAAGAAAATATACATCACAGCCTCGCTTGTACTTTGATTTTTCTTTGCTTATGTAGAATTGTTCTGCATTTGTGTATCATGCCCACTCGTGATTGTAGCTCAAGATGAAGGAGGCGGCCATTCCTCGGGAGACCAATGGTGCAGAAACTGTTTCAAGCGGGGAAGAGGTATTTTTCATCCATATAAAGCTTGGAGAAGGTATGTATATATCACATCTGAATGTTTTGATTTTGATCTTCATCTGATTGTCAATGTTTAACTGAATGTTTACGTGCATGTCCAATTGAATGATTCCGAGAACTAACAATATATACAATAAATATACTTAATAAAACTAATCAATTCTTCCAAATCTATGTTGAAAAGCTTCCAAATCTATGTTAACTATCTTCAAATTTTGGTTTAATTAATAATTAATATAGGTAAATATACAAATATAAAATTATACAAATGAAATTTATTTTCATATAAACTTCGTCTAAAATATGAGAAATTTATTGTACCTAACCCTAATTGAGTCTAAAAGATTGATAAATTCTACAGGATCATTATAAGAACATTTCTATAAAACAAGGATTTTCTAAGAAATTCTAATAAAAAAAAGAAAAATAAAAATTTCAGTTGACATTATGAAGAGAGAGATGTTATGAAAATGTTTTCTCTGTATCTTGACCTCTGAGAATCAAGAAAAGAGAACTCTTATTTATAGAAAACTTACAAAGAAGTCCATGACATAAGTGCTGACATCATTACAATAAAGACAAACTAAAACACAGTGTGATTCTTGTGAAAGAATCACTTTTACATGGAAAACATAAAAAGCTAAAGCTTATCACAACTAACACACCTGTGACATGGGGTGAATACAAAGTCAAAAGTAAAATACAAACACCATGATTACATAAAGACATAAAGATGAAAAGCATTGAATGCTTTTCCAAAAGATGCTTTGGACTGTAGTGTAGTGGAGCTTGAGTTGAATCTTTGATAGGCTGTCACAAGCTAAACTCTGACGTTTGGGAGTCAGGAGAGGAATCTCTTTTCAGCAGTTATAGCTTTAATAATTCATCCTCAATATTGATGCCAGGTGAGTAAGGATAGACATGATGATGAGAGGGACCTGGAAATGAATCTATTGAGATTTGTGAAAGTAGGGTCAATGCTTCTTTTGGCATACTATCCAGGGAATAAGGATCTTGTGAGTCTTGGAAGATTGAGTTGTTCTAATCAACATAGGGTTGGCAGTCTGGAATGGAGAGATTATCAAATGCTGAGTTATTTGGAACTTTTTGCTGTGCTGAAGATAATGAGCAATCTGGGCGATCCTTATCAAACTTTTAGTAGAAGGTTTTTCTGAGATGGGCGAATTCTTTTAGACTTTGGGATGGGATGGAATCCCATGGGGCTTCATCTCTTATGTTGGGCCAGATTTATGATGGTATTCTAGAGTTTATCTCTGAAATACGTCTTTGGAACTCTCGGTACTCTTAGTGGTATTTTTGTCACTGTCATACCAAATTGTATGAAAATGCAGCGTACTCTTAGACCTGTGGAAAAAATTATAAGCCATAAGAAAAGAGACTCTACCTCTTGAAGAGGAGAATAACATGTTTGGAAGCTTTAAGGCTTCGGAGGCTTCCATCTCTGTGGAGTAAATGTTGAAAATAGTTTTTCCACCAATCAATGCTATGAAACCAAGTCAAAAAAACATAAAGACAACCAAAAGAAATTTCAATTGTGGCTGAAAAATTGTCTGCCCGAAACCATTTCAATATGTCTGAAATATGGAACTCAATTCCAATATTATACTGTTGCATTATGTCCCATAAGGACTAAAGGAGATTGGCGTTGAGGTCTCTGGATGGATCTTTCAGCTGAAAAATGTGCATGTAGGGGAAATCTGGATGGATTTCTAAACTGCCAAAAATATTTAGACCCTTAAGAGATTGAAATTCAAAATGTGAAGGATAAGCCATGTAGAAGGGTAGAAGAGCTTGGATGGATTTTTGAGAAGGTCTGGTGAGGAAATTAGCTAGGAAATTATCTTTTTCAGAGATATGCTTAACTTTAAAGGTGAATTGAGAGAACTAGGACGACCATCTTTGTCGTTTCCCCTTAATGTCTTCAAGAAGGACAACCGACTAGTACAAATTACTTGCGTCAGTCTGTAAGATTCTTTTGTCGCCGGAGAGAATATAGAGAGGTGGCAACTTCTGAGCAATAGCTTTTAATTGTGCTAAGACTTGTGTGTGAATTTTTGACCATGGTGGAGGATTCTTTTTCAAGAGCTGTTGTAAAGGTCGGACCATGAGGGAAACTTTGAGAATAAATTCTTGCATATAATTCAGAATCACAGACTGATGCAAGCGATTTTTACTGGTCAGCTATCCTTTTTGAAGATATCAATGGGAAACGACAACTTTGGGGATACAAGAGCGGATATTTTTCTGACAGTGAGCAGTATTGTCATTCCACTTTCAAAGAAATCCTCGCAGTCAAAAGAGGAATTGAGAAATTCCAATTCCATCTTATAGGTCACAAATTCCTAATTGAAATGGATATGTGTGCATTTCCCCGAATGCTCGAGTTTAAAAATAAACAGATCCCTCAATCCCAATTATTAAGATGGTCGTCCTGGTTCTCTCAATTCACCTTTAAAGTTAAGCATATCTCTAGGAAAGATAATTTCCAAGCTGATTTTCTCACCAGACCTTCTCAAACATCCAACCAAGCTCTTCCAACTTTCTACATGACTTATCCTTCACAATTTGAATTTCAACCTCCTGAAGTTTACTTTTTAGTAGCCCCACATATTGTCTTTCACTCTCCAGAAAATCTACAAAACCAGAGGCTCTACTACCAGAGAGAAATCCTCTTCAGACAGGGTCTAAACATTTTTGGAAGTTTAGAAATCCATCCAGATTTCCCCTACATGCACATTTTTCAGCTGAAAGATCCATCCAGAGACCTCAGCGTCAATCTCCTTTGGTTCTTATGGGACATAATGCAGCAGTACAATATTGGAATTGAGTTCCATATTTCAGACATATTGAAATGGTTTCGGGCAGACAATTTTTCAGCCACAATCGAAACTCCTTTTGGTTTTCTTCGTATTTTTCTGACTTGGTTCCATAGCATTGATTGGTGGAAAAACTATTTCCAGCATTTACTCCAAAGAGATGGAAACCTCTGAAGCCTTAAAGCTTTCAAACATGTTATTCTCCTCTTCAAAAGGCAAAATATCTTTTCTAATGACTTACAATTTTTTTCACATGTCCAAAAATACACTATATTTCCATAGAGTTTGGCACGACAATGGCAAAAATACCACCAAGAGTATCGAGATTTTCAAAGACGTATTTCAGAGACAAACTCTAGAATACCACCAGAAATCTGGCCCAGCATAAGAGATGAAGCCCAATAGGATTCCATCCCATCCCAAAGCCTAAAAGAATTCGTCCATCTCAGAAAAGCCTTCTATTCCAAGTTTTATCAAGATCGCCTAGATTACTCATCATCTTCAGCACAACAGACAGTTCCAAATGACTCAACATTTGATGATATATCTATTCCAGACTACCAATCCTCTGTTGATTGACAACTCAATCTTTCAAGACTCACAAGATCCTTATTCCCTGGATAGTATACCAAAAGAAGCACTGATCCTGCTTTCACAAATCTCAATAGATTTCTTTCTGGGTCCCTCTCATCATCATGTTTATCCTTGTATCAATATTGAAGATGAATTATTAAAGCTAGAATTGCTGAAAAGAGATTCCTCTCCTGACTCTCAGACGTCAGAGTTCAGCCTGTGACAACCTATCAAAGATTCCACTCAAGCTCCACTACACTACAGTCCAAAGCATCTTTTGGAAAAGCATTCAATGTTTTTCATCTTTATGTAATCATGGTATTTGTATTTTACTTTTGACTTTGTATTTACCCCATGTCACGGGTGTGATAAGCTTTAGCTTTTTATGTTTTTCATGTAAAAGTGATTCCTTCACAAGAATCACTATGTGTTTTAGTTGTAATGATGTCAGTCCTTATGTCATGGGCTTCTTTTATAAGTTTCCTATAAATAAGAGTTCTCTTCTCTTGATTCTCAGAGGTCAAGATACAGAGAAAACATTTTCATAACATTTTTCTCTTCATAATGTCCGGTTAAGTTTTTATTTTCCTTTTCTTATTAGAATTTCTTAGAAAATCTTTGTTTAACATAAATGTCCTTATAATGATCCTGTAGAATTTATCAATCTTTTAGGCTCAATATTTTTCCACCGGAGGTTTTCCTTGTCTAAATTATAAGAGTCCCTGTTGAAGCACAGTGGAGTGTAAGTTGATGTTGTTGTAGGAATACCTTGATTCAGAAATACGGACCTCACCCCATTTATGTCATATTATAGATTAACATATGATCTAATTGATCTTTAAAGATCCTGACCATAGCTTGTTGAAACAGGGAAGGAGCGGTTTTGAGGCAAAGGGCATAATCGTCCATTGGAAATGGTGATTGGGAATACAGAATCTGGTTTTGAAACGTTCATGGATTTGGATTCCTATTTGCCAAAATCCTGCTTTTAGATCAAGTTTGAAAAATATTTTAGCATGAGTAAGGTTTACAAAGAAGGTTAATTTGTCTAGCAAGGGATATTTATTGTCGGCTAAGAATAGATTAAGAGGTCGGTAATCAAGTACTAACCTCAGTTTACCTTGCTGTTGTTCTGCTCTTTTGTTCACATAAAAAGCTTGACATGCCACGATGAATCTGTGGGCTCGATAAGGTTTTGGGCCTGGAGGTATTCAATTTCTTGTAGAGTAAGTTGATAATGCTCTGGGCTCATTCCTGGATGGATTGCTTTTGTTGGATTTTCCTATTCATTTTTCTTGAAAGGTAGAGAAATCCAGAAGGTGGAGTTCTGCCATAATGGGCTTTTGCATTTTTTGACAAACTTGGAATAAGAACTTACTACACAATCTTTTATTATTTGGGTCTGGATCCGTTCAAATGGATTAATACTCAACTATGGAGAGTGCATTTGAGCAGATTGGATCCAAGGATAAAAATATCTTTTATATTTTATCCCATTGGACTGGAAGAATACATGATTCATGAATAGCTGGGATAAGAGATCCATACCAATGATAGCATCTTTGCCTGAGAGTAAAGATCCAAGGAACTTGTGTCGAAACACTAATCCTGGGAAAAACTCAACATATATCTTCTGCTAATAACCTTTGTGGAGAATATAGCACCATTGGCTGCTTGAAATTTTTGATGATGAGGACTCCATATTTCTGGGGGAAAAGGAGCAGGGACAACAGTGGGCAACTTTGCGCCAGTATCCAATAATGTAATAAGGCTGATAGGTTCATCATACTTAGAGCTTTTGACAAAGATAGGCACACGAGGAATAATATATGTCGGTGTTGTAGCATATTGTGGTGGAGTATCAACAGGAGCAATAGGAAGCATAGTCATAGAGTCAAAAAACTCCATATCATTGTCCATAGTAGATTCATCAGAATAATCATCTTCATACTTTGAAGAAATCATGAAGAGAGTGTCCGGCCTCGGGGTTATATATCCTGGGACTGGCCTGGGATGAGGGAGGATTCTCATCCTAGTCACAAGTTTTACCCTCCTTATTTTTTAAACTATTATCTTCATTACATAAATTAGTATAAAATTTTAATAAAGTCAAATAATTTAAAGACAATCCTTTATATCAATTAAAAATTATAAAGAAATTTAATTTTAATAAAGACAAGATCAAACTGCAAAGAAATTAAAAAACTGAAGTTGTTTTAAATAAAAAAAATAGAGAAAATGTCTTCTATTATAATTAATCTACTTCAAATATTTTTAACTATATAAACAAACTATCATCAAACATTATCCTATTATAAAATAAAAATATTTTAGTTACATTACTAAAATATATTTTAAATATATGACATTTTATTTCAATATATATTATGAATCGGTAACTTAGAGATATTTTAGTATTTTAATATAAAATTGATTAAACCTAAAAATATTACTTTTAGTGTACCAAAGCTCCGAGCTGTCTAACCAACCGCATGGGCTGTCTTTTATATTCCTAAGAAACGATTGTTTAATTACAGTGCGAGTAGAAGAAAACACAAGAAACAAATGGAAGCAAATCAATTCACGGTGGTGAAGAGCTGTTTATCTGGTGTGGTAGTGACTGGGACTGTGGTCTTGCTCTTTCATCTCTACAGTGTTTTGGTTTTGAAGCCACAAAGGAGGAGCAACGCTTCAAAGTCAAGGGGTAAGAGGACCTTCGCCTTCTTGTATTTCTGGGAATATTTCTGAAATCAAAGGGATCGCTCAAGAATAAGCCCAATATTCAAGATCAGTAAAAGATACTCCAGAAGAAGATGATCATCACCAAGCTGGTATTAGCCATAACTGGCCTTCCACTCTCTTCCCACACTTTGAGAGGTGGAGAAATGCTTATGGTACCTACTAACTACTCTCTTTTCATCTCAAGTTAATTAATTTCTTCCATATTTATTTATTTATTTTCCTTTGACAAGAACAACTATATATAATAACATGCAATTGTTTATTTTTACAAATTCAATTGATACTTGATTGAATGGTTCAAATTTCACCTTCCGAAACAATATTTCTTCATGATTAATTGTTAGTATTCTCGTTGCCTCATTAATAAAGAAAGATGCTGTCACGATGTCCTCCTTGTAACTTGCTTAGAGTTAGGGAAATTAAGGGGCTGTCTTAAAAAAAAAAAACCCACTAACCAAATTTATTTGATGCATCTATCTAAAAAAAATATATAATCTGACCAAAATACCCCTAAATAGATCTTTTGTCTTCTCCATTATTCTTCTCTTCATTTACACTTTTTCATTCATATTTCACTCACATCAACTCTCTATATAACTACCGAGCATCAAATCTAGAAGTAAATCAAGATATTTTAGTATATATACGTACAAAGGTTATCATCTACCTTTCGTCTCTCTAAATCTCTTTATATTTAGTTTAGTTTGATAGATTTGCCTAGATCATGTTTGAAAATAGTTAGAAATTGTGTTATAGTGAATAATAGGATCGTTTTTTTAAGAAAATAAATGTTAGCAGAAAAATAATCGAATTCAACAAAAGAAATATAGGAGAAACCAGAAAATCTGTGTTTCGGATTGTTGGACCTGTGGTCCTGCCGTTGGGATCGTTGGATCGCACAAAATATAGTAATCTATGTTTGAATTACAAAAAGAATACATGTAGGACACAAAATATAATAGTAATGCTTAATGATAGTATTTGTAATTATATACCTGATATAAGAAATCACACTTATTTTTTATATGAAAGTCTCCATCTCTTTAAGTAAGATTTGATGGATCAATTGGATTGAAAATAATAAGTCATGGACATCAAGAAACTGGTCAAAACACGTGCTGTAGAATAGATGTCGTTTTACCGCACAAAATATAGTAATCCATGTTTGAATTAAAAAAATATATATATGTAGGACATAAAATATAGTAGTAATGTTTACAATATTTATTTTTCTCCAAAACGAAACAAACAAGGACACGTCAGTCGCTGCCCTTCTATATATATATATATATATATATTCTTTCTCGTCCTTTTCTATATTTTTTACGTTTACCTAACAGATGCAAATTTTAAATATATAATTTCAACCATTTCCGACTTATGAGGCTATATAGTTTATCATGGTGGCATTAGTATAGTTTAAACTTTGAAATTATTATGCGCTAAACAAGAGTTATATTGATCAGCTAATTCTCAAATATTATCTAGAATTATTCTGAAAAAATACAAGTCTATTTATATAACAATGTTATAAGTAATACCCGTAAGAAGATACATCATTTAGAATAAGATTCGAGATACATAAGATTTAAGGTCATATATATATATCGCATTGTTTTTAACATAATTCTATGATCTTTGATGGTTTCATAGACTATAGTTCTGGTAATATTAATATTATTACCATACCATATAATAGTAACGAATTCATACATTATTGTTTAGTGTGTTATAGCAAAACATCACATATTGTTATCTATCAGTAACATTAAATCCCATTGCAGTATCATATCATCATTGTAAAATGTCATTAAGAAATTGAACTGATCAACCTCAAACATTTTTTTCTATTGGTGACGGGCCAGTATTTTTGTATTCAACTGGAAGCGTACAGATTTAGAAATGGTCAAGCAGATTAGCCTCTGCACTTAAGCTTAGGGAAGCCTTCTTACATGTCCAAACACTACGGACCTCTGTTCGGCTTATGTATTTTCTCATCAAGTGGCCCAATCTGGGCTTACCGACGAAAAATTGTTGCTCCTGAGTTTACCCTGATAAGATTAAGGTAATTCTTCCATCACCTACTATTAAAATTTTAATTTGAGGAATCGACTTACTATAGCATGGTAACTGATCAGTAACAACTATTAGATTATGATCAGTTTTGTCTGTTGTGATATGCTTCGAAACATGAAAACAGTACGCATATTCCCCTGATCATATGAGCTGTTTTATGAACATATACAGTATTATGATTGGTAATTATTGACAAAAAAATATAATTCCTTGATAATATACCTTGAGAAAATGTGGAGTTATATATGATGTCAATCCAATAAAATCTTGTCACATGCATATACATACATTCACTTAGAAAGGAACCAATTATATATAATAGTGATTCATTTGCAGCTTACAATGGTTGTTCAAGAGACATTACGCTTGTATCCACCTGCTGTGTTTGCGGTAAGATATTAAATTCAAGGACATTGTGATTCCTAAAGGCATGAACATTCAAATTCCCATCCCAATATTACAACAAGACACAAATCTGTGGGGTGCTGATGCCCACAAGTTCAATCCCGAAAGGTTTGCCATTTGGAGTTGGGCCTTGAATCTGTGTTGGTCAACACTTTGCCATGACACAAGTGAAGGTTATTCTGTCTCTCGTCCCACCCGAGTTTTGCTTTTCGCTCTCTCCAACATACCATCACTCACCTGTCTTTAGTGGGTTGGTTTTGAAGCCTGGACGTGGAGTCTGTCTCGACCTCAGACCACTGTGAGAATGTTTGATAGATATCATGTATGTAACCAAGGCTCGAATGCTTTAAAACTGAATATGTTCAAATTAAAAATAAAGCTTCATTCCCTATTTTTAATGGTTTAAGATGATACACTTTTTTTTTCTTTGTTCTTTTTTTTTAATTCCTTAGAAACAGTTTGAGGAAAGGAAAGGGATGGTACACTCTTCATAGCAAGAAGTATAGAAGAACTAGTAATAAATTTCTTATGCGGTTCACAATTAAAGTATAAAAGTTTTAACTTGTGAACGTGTTAGGATCCTAATTGCAAGGTATGGGACTTAAATCCTACATTGGAAGTATGGGCTTCTTGTATGGGGTTTATAAGGCTTTGGGCTCTCTTATCTCAATAGCTAGCTTTTGAAGTGTGGTTCTCCCAAGGTTCTTATCAATTGGTATCAGAGCCTACATCATGTCTCCCGATCGCAATCATGCGGCTCAGGTGGTGACGTCGGCATTGCAGTGTTCGCCCGGGACTAGTCAAAGGACTAGTGCACAGCCAGCCTGCGTGGGCGCCTAATTGCAAGGTATGAGACTTGAATCCCACATTGGAAGTATGGGCTTCTTGTGTGGGTTTATAAGGCTTTAGGCTCTCCTATCTCAATAGCTAGCTTTTGAGGTGTGGTGCTCCCAAGGTTCTTATCAGAACGATAAAAACTTGTAAATACGCATATACAATTTTTATATGCTTGTTTTAACGTCTATATGGATGATTATTTATAAAGTTTATATAAATTTATTTACAAGTATTTTGTAATTGTTTACAAGTTTTACTTCAGAGTCTTCTTTTCTCATTTACTTCATATCTAATATTAAGTATTTATTTTGATACAGATTGAACCACTAATGTTGTTGATAAAATCAATTACTGGTTATTAGACTTTTTTAGGAAATTCTCTAATTACTTGGAAGAGTAAAAGGCAAAATGTTGTTTCTCATTCTTCTACAGAGGTAGAGTATCGTGTTATGATTGTCACCGCTGCCGAGGTTCTATGGCTACGATGTCTGTTTTGCTGAACTTGGTGAACCTTAAATTAAGCCCAATCCAATGTATTGCGATAATCAGAGTTTCATTCAAATTGTTCAAAATCTAATGTTTTATGAGTGAACAAAGCATATTGAGATTGATTCTCATTTTGTTCATCATTAGTTTTTCATTTTTATTCTCTCTCTACCTTTCACAACTTCGTCTCCCAACTTGCAGATTTTTCACTAACTTGCATATCGTCGAGTGCAGAGAATATTAATGTATATTATTGTATTGTGTATATCATTATTATTATTTATTTGTCACTTTTAACGTAATTTTAAGAATATGGATATTTTTATCTATATATATATATATATATATATATATCCTATCTAATAACTTTTATAAATTAATTCTCAGCATTGGCATGATTATAACCATCCAGAAAGTTTATTGATGGGTCAAATCGTTAGTTAGGAAAAAGCAATAACATCAATTTCCCCCAAAAAAAATATTAAGTATTAGTTTAAACAAGTATAAAATTAAGACCCTGATTATGACTACCACTTACAAAAGTAACCCTTAATTATATTGTTACTTAACTAACCTAGCTGTTTAATTTTAGCCTGATTATGACATCCACCTTAACCAAAGTATTAGTTGCTTCTGTTTTCACTTTTTAATTAGCTTTTCGAAGAGGGGCGAAACAGCTGTTGGCATGACTGAGATTAAACAAATTCAAAGAATTAACCAGATGAAAAATGAGTTGGCCTCTTGCTTTTGAAAAGTTGAAGATGCGGCAATGCGAGATAGTCTAATAAAGTAAATGATATTAAACTAATTAATCTATACTATTGTATTTATAATTAATAAATTTATAATTTTATAAAATAAAATTAACGTTATTTTTTAATTCTAATTTTAAAATTAATCTCCATTTAAAATTTTTTACGCAACAGCCCTATCCTGATGCTGCCGAATCAGGCAATCAAATTGCCGAACCGGCGCATCGAGCCGTCGAGTTGAATACTATAACATAAATACCTTTCAAAAGAAAAATTATTTTTAAAAATATACTTAAAATAAAAAAGATGATAGGCTGGAAAACTGGGAAACACAGATCCTGTTAGATTATGAGAAGACATTTAAACTACTGATAAAGATGGCTTTTATCCCTTTTATCATGACATAAATGAACTAGTTTTGGAGTCTGTTAGAGACAGACAGGAACAGAGGCAATGAATGCTCATGTGACTTAATAATTGTTTGTGGTGATGAGTTTGCTATTTATTTCGCCCACAAGAAGCATAAACTTTTGTGAACCAATCAACTACGACAAACCAGATCAGAATTATGATCTCAATTAATAGTCTTTCACAAGAAGGTAAAGATAACAGCTAAGAACACTCAGCTATCAAATTAAAGCTTGGAAATCCATGTTCAAGTACAGCCAAAGCTGAGAGCTTCAGACCATCTTTAAAGGCATAATTCCTTTGAGCGATTGAAACCCAAATGCAGTTCTTTAACTGTAGTGCATCTTCAAGTGCTTGAGAATAAAGATGAATAGAACTTTTATCAAAATGTTTTGTCGACTAAATCTGAAGTTTAGCAGCTGCTCACTGCCTGACAAGTTAAAATTTAAATATTAACTCCCTACATAAGCAAACCATATTGATCATTTATAAAGGATTAGAAGGAAGAATCTCATCACTTCAAATAGTCATAAAACAGGACTAATCACACAAGAAACATCAAATAGAAGAAAAAAAAAATTGAAAACAGTCTTCCTGGAAAAACACCTTAATACCTTCATTTCATATCCCACATGCACTTTACATTTGTGAAACACAAAACCCGCTATTATGCAACCCCTCTCTGCCTATAAATTAAGCACTAAAATGTTGTAGTTCATCCAACTTATATGATGAATAACCTCTTTAAGAATTATCTTCCATGGCTAAATTCTTTCAGAAGGCATAAGATTCAAAGCATTCAGATACACATCTCTCGAAGGAACACACATTCAAAATTCTTGAAGAGCTGATAGCTACCTAATTAGATCTCCCCCTCAAAAAAGTGAGGTTGGTCATAATGTGGTTTGTGGCAGATTTAAGTTAGTTAAATGTCAGAACCACCGAGAGCTTAGACTGGAACCATGTTAGTCATTGCAGCCAATTTTAAGCTTGCTCTTAACATTTCCAAAGCAGAAAAGTATTATAGCAGGTGGCTCGCTATAAACTACTGGGTCTACCGGTTGCTGGTATAGAGGTGGCCTGGGGAAAAGAGTGATGGACCATCATATTGCTGTTATCCAAGGCATTAACCAATGCGTTGCCTTTCACAGTTTGCTCCAAAAGACGAACAAGTGACATAAATATTTCCATCCTTGTTACGTCCCTGTTTGCCTGTTTATGAAATTCATATTAAATGACTATAAAGAGATGGAAAATATGACAGTGAATTTTAAAACTTAAATTTTAGACAAATAGTATGCATCATTTTAAGCAGAGGAAAAGAGAACAACATAAACATCATGGTTTCACATTAAGATTTCAAATTGAAGCAGATGACCATGGTCACTGATCACAAAAAGACATTTGACTAGTCAGAGGAATCATTTACGGTTACATGAACCAATTTGTTTAATAATCCATAAAGACTATTACCATGTCACTGTTATATCATAAGCAGATTTACTGGGACTGATGGTTGATTGGTAGGAGCAAAGTTGCTTTTACAAATCTTACCTCTACTGCAAAGCGTGCCCAGATCTTGTCATTCCTAGTTTCCATTACCCCCTTCAAGATAGTCAGTCCCAATCCCCTAATCAAGTCAGCGATTTCTAAAAAGAAACCACGCTCCTCGCAAAGCATCTGTCAGAAGAGAAAACAACATTAACATTTGTTCAAACCATCCATTTCTAAACAAACCAAAGGGCAGTCACTACCTCCACAAGCATTTGCCGAGGCGGATTCAGGTCCTCAACTATGATAGGGCAAACCATCGATTGTGAACCAACTTCAAATGCCCATGTTGCCCCTCCCTCAAAATTGTCTTTCAAAAGTAAACCACCTTCCTTGTTGATTATCTGCAAGTTCAGGCAAGACCAAAACATCAGAAAAAATTAATGTGTAAGATATGAAAAGTTGCACCAAAAAAAAATTGGTAAAAAGGACACTCATTTCAAGCATTTCACCAGATAAGTCTGTTTTTCATCTAATATATATTTTCACAAGATCCTTAACTAATTATTTATTGTATATACAATACCAGATGTACCAGAATAGGCAATACCCAACAATTTTACAATTTTAAATACATCACATCCCAGCTCCAACAAACTAAGAAATCGGCATGATTATTCCACAGTGATGGAACCATGTCTATTCAGCCAACTTCCAGAAAAGGCTAGGTAAATAGAGAAATGTAGTAAAGAAAATACATAATGCCTTTACCTTTGACTCTCCTGTTTGTTTCAGCTTGTCAGCATGCTTAGTCACACTCTGCAAGAAAAGCATATGCTTGATGGTTCGTTCCAGAAGCGCATCTATGCTACACTGTTAAATCACACCAGGGGAATGAAGAGTAGCATCAGTATTAGAACACTATTTATTATTGATTAAAAAAAATGAAGAGATATCATGAGAAAAAATAAATCTAATTACTTTTGCCCCATTCGGTACAATTTCGCGCAATTCTTTCACACGATCTTGAATCATCTGACGATCTTTTGGCCTAGGCCTAGGGTTCTCTCCAGGTTTAAGCCTTTTGCGATTTGATTTTGTCATTTCATCGTTCCTCTTAGAATAAGCAGTTGAAACACTACTATCACGCTTCACATTATGACCCTGTTCTATCCAAGAACTGATATGGGACCCATAAATGGAAGTAGTTTGAGAACAACTTCCCCCATCATCCTTGCTACAGCCTGACTGAAGCGAACCAGACCCTATAGTCCTTGCCTTGACCATGGACTTGGACAAGCCAAATAGCTCTCCTTGCACTAGGTGAGACAAATTAACCTGACTACAAGAGGGTGAACTACTAGGTACCGAGGAGCTACTGGTCTTTGTCACAGTTGTCCTGCAAGACACATTATCATCCGAGATCTGCTTGGCAACAGAGTGGGCCCTCGTGACCACAGCATCTAAAAGATGCTCCGTCCCCATCACAGAGAATGATGCAGTGTTGGATAAACTTCCATTAACTGAATAAAAGTCAGAACTCACATCTGGCTCATTCATGGAAACTGAAGCACCCTTACCCAGATTCTGTCCATCGGCATGGAAATTATTCCCATTGCCATTGAGAAGCTTATTTTTAAAATCTACACCCAAAATATCAAACAAGTCATCCCCCGACAAAGGTTGCACACATCCATCTTCAAATTTAGCATTTGATCTTGGAGCTGCACCTTCATTGTCATGCTTTTGGCAATTATTAATAAACCCCGGAATCTGGCCACTCAAAGACAAATGCTCATTATGGTAGGTCGATGAGTTGTTAAAAGCTTGAAATAAATCATTATCAACCCTTTCTTTCCTTGAAGCCAAATTAGTTTGAGTATGCTTTGAATCTGACAAACTATGTCCTTGAATGGAACCTCCTGAAAGTATGTGACTGGCGGTTAATTGATCCACCGGACTGGACAAACGACCCTCCTGTACTTTAGATGAATTGGCAATTTTAAGGCCCATACCAGCCAAGTGTGTGCCATAGAGATTGCTATCTGCTGATTTCTTTGGGTTTGATAGAGAACATGGAACTGGAACTGAACTTATTTGACTAATCATTCCCCCATGTAGCTCACTTCCTTCAAGCAATGGCGTAGCAACAAAACCTGCAGTTAGGCCTCCATTTCGACTCAGTTGAGATGCCAGAAACCGATCACCATTTGCTTCATTTAAGTTGTTGATAACATGATCTTGAACAGCAGCATTTGTCATGATCTGTTGTTCAATTAACTTAAAGTTACTAGAGCTAGCACTTGGCCTATCATTAATAGGCTGATAATTAAATGCAGTCCTCGAATCATCTAAAGAAGCTCGTTGATTAATCCAGGCATCTGGATTTGAGGGGATTACTTCAGCACCACCAACTTCATTACCTATTTGGTCTCCAAAAGGGAGGTTTGGTTTCAATACGGGAGTTAAATTTGGTTTGCAATGGTCATGGGATTTACCCAAAGTCTGGAAAAGACTAGGGCTTTGAAATGTCGACGCACTAGCCTGTGCATTATGCTGAGTCTGCTGACTCCGCCTGCCCAGAGAAACCAAAAGTTGACCAACTAGCCTTGATGGCTGAGACGAGCTGCTTTGTTGGTTGTAACTGCTACCAGCTAAAGGAGTGGAGATTCCCACATTATAAATTCCAGATGGATCAAACATTTCATTAGAAACAGGTTCACCAATTTTCTCAGTAGATTCTTTTGCTCCATAATTTTCAGATAGAATAGGTCCAGCTACACATCCCAGTTGCAGGATTAAATTCTTCACATAATTCACAAATCCAATGTTTTCCATAA
>JANLJB010029840.1:276-17896 GCA_026212285.1 Bursera cuneata
TGTACTTTCAAATCATGTCATTAAGTTGTTGAATATTAAAGAAATTAGAACATTGTTCTAGGAGAGTTTTCTCTCAAAGTGTATGAGATCTTTATCCAAACTATGTTGGTTTGGTGGTGATCAAACTCAAGTTGGTGGAATTATTCCTTTAGGCTTGAGAGTAATCTTTGTTATCTTATCATTGTTGTGTGTTTGTTTCATTCCTGAAAATTCTAGTAAAGTTTCTTCTTCTCTTCCCGAATTTCTTTGTTCTTCTTTGTGCTTGTTTTTCTTCAATCTTTGAAGTGAAGCTAAGTGGAATCGTATCAGATTGATAAAATTTTATGGACTTCAAATAATATAACATACATTTCATAAATATATTGATAAATCTATAAATCATCCTAATTAGATAAATAGACAACTGAAATACTAATTTTTTTAAAAACATTTTAAAAGTCTTTGGTAACAATAAATCTTTACTATTCATTATTATTAATATGTCCAACATCATTTTACATATCAATAATCCTTTAGAATTCTTTAATTAAATACATTATTTATATTTTTTTTTTTACGTTATAATTTAATCTGAATTTTAATTAATTAGGTATTAACTAGTTAATTAAATGGAATTTGGGTACTTATAGAAATTGGCAGGTCTTTTTACAAAGTTTCAAGAATTCTCAAGTTGACACGTCTTATTTGTGGAAATGGTAGTGTTGATAATTGTCATTAACAATTAAATAAAAATACTCGAGTCTTGTTCCATACACGGGTAATGTTGATAATCTTGGAAGGCCTTCAATTAGATGTACCATCTTGTTACATATGATCCACTTTGTCTTATTACAAATTTTCAATTTAAAAAAAAAATAAACAGAATCAATTCTACTTCCTTTTAAGAACGCAGAGGATGAAGATAAAATCTTGATAATTAATGAAGAATAAAACTTTTTAGTAACCATTTGGCGCTGATTTGGGTTCCAAGGTGAAAAAGAAAGGCTTCAATGAGTAGACTTTTATCTTCTTCTAGTGGAGGATTTCATAATGAAGGAGAGCACCAGTAATACCTTTGTTAACATCGGTGAAAATCTTACAAGTCTCAATATGAGACTTTTCTAGGAATACCTTACACTCCGCAATCTTTAACCTGTCTGTGACCTCTAAATTAGCAGACAATCTAACGACAAAGTAACATTGGCATCAAACTTACCAGTGTGGATGGAGAAAGTAATTTTTTTTTTTGAACTTGAAAGTCTTTCAAAGTCATAGCAAATAGTACGAGAGAAATTATGAAGTCTATTATTTATATTTTTCACTAAAAAGTCTGCAAAAATCTCTCATATAAAAAGTCTATAAATGTCATTAACTTTTTGAATACCCTATAATTTTTATATACTCTTAAAAAGTATTGATTGAATACTCCAAAACTTTTATAGACTTTTTAAAAGTCTTTATTAAATACCTCATGACTTTTATAGAGTATTTAAAAGTCCATAAAAGTCTTAATTGAATATATCCAAACTTTTTAATTTTATAAAAGTCATTAAAAGTCTATAAAAGTCTTAATTGAAAACACCCTCCGCAAACTCGCTAGAATGGTTTTTTTGTTCTTTAAGTTGAACTTGGTTAGACAATTAAAAAAAAATCCCCTCAACTTTCCTTTAATAATATTGTTAAAATTTTGTAAATTTGGAACTAAGATTGAAAGTTTCCCCTAATCCTAAAACTTTTCTTAACGCGTAAGCAGAAGATTTAATATCATCTTAAGAAGTGTTGATAGAAATTTACGAAATTTTGTGAACATCAATATTAATAGTCCTCCCTCATTATGATAAATTAACTAGAAGAAAATGACATTCGGAATCAGGATCATCACAGACTAACCTGTCTCGCAGAGCCACTTTCTCAGTCATTGTTGTTGAACCGGACCACCGAACAGGTACAGGAACTTCCAGGGGACCTCTAATTGTAGTTAAATCATTTTCTATATGAGTTGACACGTTCTACACATTTCTTGTTTAATAGGAAATATAATAGAAATGAACAAGGATACATGTTTAAAACTTTTGTTTGACTTTCCGTCGGGCATTTTCCTTCATTTTTTCACATTTTCTTTCTCAAATCTATAACTAATCTAAATTCTTTCGTAGACTTGGAAAAATTTAATCCATGTACAATGTACGAAGCCATCGACCCAATGTTTCATATTTCCAATTTATTGAGGTTGAAAGATTTCACACATTGCAGTTGGGTTCCAGGAAAGAGCCTGGAGCCATTATTACGCTGGTCTTCCAAGTCCTGGCTGGAATTTCAGGTAGCCATTAATTAAGATTCAGTTCAAATCACTGCATTTAAATTGAAAGTGAGCTAACATGGAAGACCTAGGTCCATGGTGGAGCGAAAGTCAAGTTTGCTTGAATCTGTTTGAGATCCTGACCTTGGAGATTGTAGCGGTCCTCAGCAGGCAGAGACCCAATTAAAATTTTAATTTATCATAATTATGGTCCAGTGATAGCAAATTCTGCAGCTTCAAGTGCTCTTCCTGCCCTGGAAAATACAGTTTAACGTTCATATTTTTCCAGATTAAGTTTCCAATTGGTGTCATGATTTCCGCAAAGAAATTCGCAAGGCAATACAATCTCTGCATAGTGAATTATAGCATTATAGGTCTTTCATTATGATTTTGAATTTTAGCTTCAAATCGGGAACAAAATACCAGTAATGTGTGAATTGTATTCAAGGCATGGATTTCTGAGATGACTGTGGAACTCAGGAGTCAAAGAGAGGCTGCAAAATAATGGACCACGATAAAGATATGTTGGGTATTTTTATTTTTATTTTTAAATATTTTTCCTGGCCATCTTCAAATTTGATAGTGAAAGCCATAACGATTGATTGGAAATGAGTGGGGTTTGAAAAGAGTCACATTTAAGATATAAATGGTCTTCCAATCTTAATGATTCGAGATTTTTATCGATCACAATTATCTTTTTTTTTTTTGGGCATATTTTAGTTATTTCTAAATTATGATTGAACACCTTTTAGAAAAATATTATTGCTAACAAATCTCCATCTTGTTATTATATTTTTACACTAAGTTTTTTAAAATGTATTAAAAATATAAGTTTTCAAAAAATATTTTTAAAAAATATAAAAAACAAAGCCAAATAAGTATTTACTAGGGGCTCTTGTACAAACAAGTATTTTATAAAGATGTGACAAGAAATCATATTGATAATCAATCATTTTCATTCTTGAATAATTCTACGAATTCTACCAATTTTATTGACAAAATGAATGAAAAGAAGTAGGAGTGTAATTTCTATTTTGAGCCAGTGATGTGGAAATGAGCCATATCTTTAGCCCAACTAATATTGATTTGGGCCACAAGCCCAATCGGACCAAAAAGAAAATTCCTTAGAATACTTTTAAAAGAGTGTTGCCATGTAGCCTTGCCTCCACCACAAAAGTCCCCCTTCTTCCTCCCCACACCACCCCCCCTTTTTTTGGGAAAATTAAAAATAAAATAGAAACTTTACTTTTTTTCTATTTTTAAAAGAATTCTTATTTTTTATACCAAATATTAAGTTGTCAGATAAATCAACTCAACATCTCATACATTATTAAACACTTGTCGGGTATTGTTAGAAAATTAAACAAACGTCTAACAAATTACATAACAAATGATATATCAATATGTTGAGATTAGCTATCTTTTGCTTCTTCCAAGTATATTTTTTCAGTTAAATTACTGAGAAGATCGACTTTGAAGGGATGACAGGATGAAAAAAGTTAGATCATTGATGACTGCAAGTTGAAATCTCTTCATTGCCATCCCTTTGAAGCAATATAGTCTACAGTACTGTTCATGATGAGTTTCAAACATAAATGACATCATTTGATAGGCAACTTGCAGATTCTTGTTCCTCTCAAAATTCTCCATCTCTGCTAATCATTAATTTTTCCCTGTAGGTACCGTATCACTGAGGAAGCCTCCAGCAGTGATTTTTGAAATAAGTTAGCTATTTTTCAGTGCATGCACGCTACTTGTGCTTCATTTCTGCAGGTCTTTATGGTGCCCATTTGCTTTTCTTTTGAGGATATCGTTTTCGTCTTCGCGAGTTTCTTTGAGATGGTTGTGAGTTTTTAATAAAATTTATCTCAAAAAAATACGTATAGTTAAGGAAAAAGAAACACAAGTGGGCCTGAGGCCTGGCCCATTGGAGTGGCTTTTGAAGCTCCCCGAGTCCCAAGGGGGAACTGTTGCCGCTCTTTCCCTATTCAAACCTCAAAATCGAAACACCTTTTCTTTAATCAAATTGAAATCGTTTTCTCGATTTCTTTTTCTTTCGATTCATTGCAATGGATCTCCCTTCCATTCCTTTTCCAGGTATAAAATTTTCTCATCTTTTTTCTCATATAATTTGTTTTCTTCAATTCCAATTCAGCAACTGTCTCATAACCGTCAAACTACAGGCAAAACTCAGCCTTTAAACTCCAAAAGTACCAGAAACATAGCTCAGGCATCAAAAACTACCGCCAGGGAAGCACCCATTTCAAGGTACATGTTGTATTTTTTCTTCTTGACAACAAAAAAAACATGTTTTTTATTTTTGTTTTGTTTTTGTACAACATGTTTTCACAACACTTCTCTGTTTTCCAGGCAAAATCGTGTCTTTGGTACCGCTAGAAACACCAACATTCCCACAAGGAATTTACCAAATAATCCTCCGAACAAACCTTCAATTAGGGTTTCCAAGAAACAATCAAAACCATCCAAGCCAACTCCAGCAGCAACAAAGGAGACTTCCAACAGGAATTTGCAAGAAAAACCAAAGTTGAAGGCAAAAGGCGTCTGTTTCCGAAAACAAGAACGGAACGTGACAAGTGTTGCGAGTCCCAGAACTCCAGTGGCGTCGCCTTCGTTGAATGAGAGTAGTAAGACAGTAGTCACGCCATACCACACTGCGGAGAAGTGCAGCAAGTGCAGTTTTGACAGGCTTGAGACTGCGTCATATTGGGTAGGACAGATCAAATTGGCTGAGTCAGTTGGGAAACATTTCGTTTCCGCTGCTTTCTTTGGCCTTGCATTTGCGTCCAAAGCTGAGGTTTACTGCTGTTTTTTTTTTTTTTTTAAATTACCTTTTTTTTCTCTTCATTATTTTTTATTCTTTGAAATTTTTACTCAAATCAAAAGGGTTTTTGAGTATATATCAGCATTTTAAAAGCTTTACAAAAATGATTCGAACTTTCCCATTTTAATAAAATTCTAACACTGCAACCTAATAATGTAAATTATATTTTAATTTTTACCGATTTCTACTTCGAATTATATTAGAGACTTAAATATTATAATTAAACAAATATTTACAAATTTAATTTTTATTTTTTTTATTTTTTCTTAAATGTCAGCCCATCAGAAACCTCCATATTGAGCTGAAGCAGTACTTGGCAAAACACGGGTACTTATGTACAGAGAAGGAGTGGAGAGACGTTTCTCTAATCTACAAATTACTGAAAGATGAAGACAGTACAGAAGATAAAGCTTCAGGTATTGAAGAAGCATGTGATCTTGACGGTGACGAAAAGGTTTTGCAATAGCAATCTGCGGAATCACCTGAAACCAAAAGTAATTGAAACTTGAATACTAACGCATTGAAGTACCCAGTAGGTCAAGATTTTATTTTATTTTTTTTCTATCTTAATTTCTGTAAGTTTGGTAACTTTGTTTGTGATTTTGATGGGATTGTGTCTGCCAGTTGTACTGGGAATTTACAGGCGTGTACTTTAACCAGTCAAAACGTATAGAAAATGTTTAATTTCAAGTGCAACCGTTTGCGCCGGCAAGCAGCGCGGGAGTACCATTCAACAAGTCAAAGCTATTGACTTTTTAGATATATTTTGATATTATTTTAACAGTAATAATACTATATTTATAAAGTCTATTTCGTAATATTGTATTTTAACTATGAGGTATCATCGTGTAAATAGTAAAACAAATATATAAAAATTAAAATAATAAATACTGAAAAATTCACTTACCACTCACATAATACTACATTACGGTGGGAATATAGACTTTATATTCATAACATTACTCATTTTAAAACTATATACGATAATTGAAGTGTTGAACTCCCTTATACCATTTTTAATAAACATGAAATTAAACTAATAATTTTAAGAAAACCCGCTGTGAAATATTCTAAAGAGTAATTTTTATATAAAATTCTAAGTATGAATTGTTATTTAATTAATAAAAAAATTGAAAGTTTGTTTCTTCCCCTCGAAAAGCTTAACCCAAATATGATTTACAACATCAGGAATGCTTCTGGGTTCCCTGGCAATACACTCCTCACATTCTCAAATTCTTTAGAAGAAGTTATCTTCCTTAACATTCTTCCTGGAAACACATGTAAATTTCTTATATGAAACTTAGACAACAGCAATTCTTGTATTAATACCCTAAAACTCGGTGTAAATTTCTTTATATTTTGCCAATTTTGTTTTGATATATATGTAACGTGATGAGTATATCAACGTTTTCATTTTTTAATTTTTTTTCTTATCTCTTTGTAAGTTACCATGATTGTGTATGCCATTTGCCTGGATTTGTTTACTAAAATTTATTGAGTCAAAACATAAAATGTTATAGAAATTAAAAATCTGTTTAGCTCGAGTCAAGACTATCAAGTTTACCATTTTCTTAAAAGCTTAAATTATATATATTTTTTAATTTATATGGTGAGAGATTCAAACCTTTACCTAGGTAAAATGGCTCAAATACCATGTTAGGTTTGTTACTTTCTTAAAAGTTTAAAGTAAATGTAGGCTTAACATTATTTTATACTTCAATAAAGGGCAACGGTTGCAGTTTTGCAGTAAGGCAAACCGATTGAAATTTAGATTATTTACCTGTTTGCTGTAAAAGTTGAACACAATTCAATCTTTCATATTCAAAAGAGAAAAGAATACAAGAATTCTAAGAAAACATGTTTCATCAATACATTTTATGAAATAACTTGAAAAACACTTTTAAACATGAATTACAATTTTTTAAAGAAATCACCATATACTTTCTTTCCCTAGTAAAACTTAACCCAAATGTGAACTACAAAATTATAAATGCTTTCCCTCAGAAGACTCTCCTCACATCCTTCCATTTAATAAACAATAATAAATCGAAGGCCTACTTGATCGGGAAAAAATAAAAATATTTCCTGGACGGATGGAGGGCCGGGTGAGATGAGATCCCAGGATCCCATGAAGGCGTCTGGACCGAACTTCTTTTTTATTATTAAAGACCAACCATTTAATGTATGTATAAATCTTCTCCGTTGTCAACCCATTTAGATAAGACCTTCACCGGTGCAACTTGTGCAAACTTTAATTTCAATTCCCAAATTCTCGTCAGAGTTGAAGAGTTGAACTCTTCCAACTTCAAACTTTTCATACTCTTTGAACTGATCATAATTTCCTGGTCATGTATACTTACGTCCCTCGATCGCGGTTGTCTTCTTCTCTGCTAATTACTTTATAAATCTCTAGCTCTCCTTGGATGCTGATTAACCGATTGTTTCTAATTACAAAGAAAAATTCACTCAAATGGCTGCCGGTGAAGGAGGAGGAACAGCAGCCATTACTACTCGTACTCTCCAAGAAACACCAACATGGGCTCTGGCAACCGTTTGCCTCGTCTTCATCTCCTTCTCCATTTTTATCGAGCACTTGATTCATCTCCTCAGCAACGTAAGTCAATACACACCACTGAATCCTTTGTTAGAATCTCCCTCTCGGGATCACTCCTTAAAAAGAAAACATATTCAACTTACTTCTATTAAAGATTCTCTGGAAACGCTAGCTAATCATGGTTCATTTTCATCTTCTGATCGCCGATGGCATGCAGTGGCTAAAAAGACGTAGAAAGACTGCCTTGTTTGAGGCTGTAGAGAAGCTCAAAGCAGGTATGAATGTGATCAATGGCCTGGCTATTATCTTCTCTCCATAAATAATTCTAAATTGGAATTCATTTCAGCAATCCAATCTTGTGCTTAATTATATATATAATCTTGCAAATATATGGTCCAGTGCTTATAGTTTTGGGCTTCATGTCGCTCATTCTAACCGTAACTCAGAGATCTATTGCCAAAATATGCATACCCACTAAAGTTGCAAACACCATGCTACCTTGCCGGAAAAGCACAGACACCAAAACCACCGAAGACTTGCACGAAAGACGATTGGCTGGTTCTGATATCAAAGATTACTGTGATTCCAAGGTTGCAAAAATTGCTAATTAATATTGTCTTTGTAGTAGTTCAATAACATGAGTAAAAGAATAATATTAATGTTGTGAATTTACTTGATTTTGCAGGGAATGACCTCTCTTATATCACAAGATGGACTGAACCAGCTCAACATCTTCATTTTCGTGTTAGCTGTGATGCAGATCATCTACTGTGTGGTAACGATGGCTTTAGCAAGAGCCAAGGTAATTGCGTCATTTTTGTTTATTCATAATTAATTTTGTTTGTTTATATCATGATGTGATATTTAAGAGAAAACAAAAACAAAAATATATTATAAGTATCTTCACAGTAAAATCTAATTCTCTAAAGTTTTGACTTCTTGAGTTGTACTTTTTAGAATTAATTGAATAGAAATTATCGTGAAATTAACATTTTCAGATAAAAATGTTAAATTATGTTTACAGGTTATCTTGACTCATCTGAATATATATTTTATTAATGGTATCATTTTCCATGCATATAGTAGATTCATAGAATGAGGGGGCATCCACGATGAAAATCAAAGTTTATGTAAAATAATTAGACATCATACATCGACACTCGGACGCTTTGCAGTTCATGGCATTTTATATTTGAGATCACATGCGTTGACTTCCATGATTACTTACTGTTTTAGAAAGTAATAGATTTTCTCTATTATATAACTTCATGGTTCACATTCTAAGCTTCTATCAAGTCTCCCAAAATCTGAAAAAATTTTGGGTTTGTTTGCTCTGAGGTATGATCCATATTAGGTCGTAAACCATACCATTTTATTTTTAAAAAGTTCTCGTTAGGTATTAACTCCAACCTACTCAATCCACAATCAATGAAAAACAAGATTTTCACGTTATTGGGAGCTTAGAAGTCCAAGTCGGCATAGAGTTTTGAATTTTAGAACGGACAATCCAATGAGTGACAAGCAAATTAATGAAAGCGGCTGACTTCAGCTTGAGCTGTTTGAGTTTTTCAAAATCATTAAATGATCGAGAAGATTCTTCCTTTGAGATGGAAAGTCTTTTGAATTAATTGTAAGATTATTATTATTTTATGATTGATGTGGTTACATTATCCATGAAATTAGATACATTATAACGTAGAAAATAACGTTGCATATTCGGACTTTGAATATGAATTAATCTGACATAATTTTTTATTGATACATCATTCATCTTATTTTAAATATATATATATATATATATATATATAATATATATGTTGTGACAGATGAAACGATGGAAAGCCTGGGAAAGAGAGACTCAGACCGTGGAATACCTGGCCGCCAATGGTGATATTATTAGTTTTCTTGAATAAACTCTTGACAAACAAGAGACATACTTTCTGAAAGTTTAAATAAGAACTAACCATTTATGTTCATATTTTTAACAATCTGTTTCAAAATGGTATTTGTATTCAGATCCTGATCGGTTTAGATATATGAGACAAACAACCTTTGGACGTCGACATACGAGTTATTTTACAAGCACATACTTCCATTTATGGATTGTAAGTTAATTCATTTCTTCTGCAGCTGCGGGGTTCATTGTACTTGTACATAATATCACCTTGTCAGGCCCTTTCGTTTTCTCTTTGTCATATAACACAAATTTTATTAATTTGATGCAGAAATGCTTCTTCCAACAATTCTTCAATTCTGTGGCCAAAGTTGATTATCTTACATTGCGCCATGGTTTCATCTCGGTTAGTTATTTTTCCAGATCTACTACTCAGTGCTCACTCTAGTCATAGTTATATCCTGAAATTTCATTTTTTCCTGAAATTCCAGGCCCATTTGTCCACAAACAATACCTTCAATTTCCAGAAGTACATACAACGATCCTTGGAGGATGATTTTAAAGTCATTGTTGGCATCAGCCCTTTTATGTGGTTTCTAGTAGTTATCTTAATGCTGGTGGATGTGCAAGGTAAGCATGCTTGAAGTTGAATATCATCTTCTTTTCTTCCAAGATTATTGTAAAATCAACTTAGTTAATTGCATATATAATATATGAATATTGTAACAGGTTGGAATGTGTATCTATGGTTGTCATTTATCCCACTGGCTGTAAGGTTTCTTACCCTTTTCGTGATGAAATTTTACATTTTATATTTAATAGTTCACTTAATTAATAGCCAACCATAATGCGTTTGTAGATAGTGCTAATTCTTGGGACCAAACTCCAAGTAATCGTTGCAAGAATGGCACTTGAGCTCAAAGATCAACACAGTGTAATCAAAGGAGCTCCTTTAGTGCAACCTAGCGACAATCTCTTCTGGTTCAATCACCCAAAATTTGTCTTGACTTTTTTGCACTACACGTTGTTCGTGGTAATTAATAATTCCCCTCTTGATCAATCTGAAAACAAAAGCATTGTTTCAATAATTATTATACTAATTGAACTGACTTGTATTCAAATTTCAGAACGCATTTGAGATGGCTTTCTTTGTTTGGGTCACGGTACGTTTCGGTTGTTGGCCTTGTTGAGTTGAGTTATCCTGCAACAAGAAGTTTATCAGAAAACATGATCTGATGTTTTCATTTCTTACTTTTCAGTTGCTATATGGAATCAAGTCTTGTTACCATGAAAAATTATATGTGATCATTATCAGGGCTGTCCTAGCGTAAGTTTCAATGCTCTTTAATTTCCTTCTGTTCCTACCAAACTTTTGTTATTTAATCATTATCTGGGTCTTTGTACATTTATGTGACTATTAATTTTGTTCACATATAACTTAAGATTACGAATAATCTCTCTACAGGGTCACAGTTCAAGTCATGTGCAGTTACATTACACTTCCCCTCTATGCTCTTGTGACTCAGGTTTTGTATCTATTTCTTTTTTTCTGTATGCGTTACAAGAAAGCAGGTTTTATATCTATTTCTTTGTGTACGTGTTACAAAAAAAGCTTAAATACATTCATTTTATCACGTCAATATGACGATATAATATATCTATCCAATAGTGAGTTAATAAATAAATGTCACTTTTGTATTATCTGGAAAGTTTTAATTAATTTAATATTAGAACTCGAAATAGGGGAAAAAAAAGGTATCAAAAGAGTAGAATCTATTTGTCAATTCATGATTGGATTGATGTATATATCTATACTGAAATGGTATAATACATCTTTCCTACACTTTCACGCTGCACGATATGGATATTTATAGCTTTTGAAAATTAACGTCTATTGTGTTTTTGTTTCTCCACAGATGGGATCAACTTTGAAGAGTGCAGTGCTAGAAGAGCAAACAGCAAATGCTATAAAACAATGGCACGCAGGAGTAAAGCAGAAAAGGAGGAAACAACGAGACATGTCACAGTCTGGCCATGACAATTCCTCCACTGTTTACGGCATCAATAGAACCATTAGTTCTCCAGATTTATCTTCTTATCATCGTCAGCCAACTCTACGAGACATTAGTACTTCTCCTGAAATAACAACACAGATCGTGGAAGACGATCCAGAAATTGTCCAACATGAAATTAGTCCAGCTTCTGTCACATCCCAAGAGATTCAAATAGAAATGTCTGATATGAGAGAAATGCATACTCACTAGTCATAACCACTAAAGCTTGTAAATTGATGAGAATTTTCATTAAATGATTGAAGAAAGTTAATTTCAAAGTTTGTCATCCTTGTACATGTTTTTCCAATTAAAGCTCTTACATTTGCAGGATCATCATTGGGCGCTGCGGTCAATTAGAGAGAGCATGGATAATAATTGCTTTGTGCTAAGCAATACTATGTCAATTTGGGATGGACCCTGAGTCAATTCATGTCGCAAGTCATCTACACAGGACAAAGAGACCGAGTCCAAGTCGGCCCATGACAGACTGAGGACTCAAATAATTTCCGAATTTTCGCCGAATCAGAACGCCAGGCCACTGCCTTTATTGCTCAAACATCTTGTATGAAAACGTCATCTGAGAGTGAAATTCAGACCCCTTCCCAGCATGCCCCCTACCTCCCGAACCAAATGAAATGATATTTGAGAATATGCAAACAATCAAACATGCCCATTTCAAAACTTGATTTACACCATTCGCCATTAACTTTTGGGCTCTTATTTATTCATCCCATATCATATTGTACTATAGAATTATTTATTTACATCAAAAATCACTTAACAGTTTAAGCTCATAAGTAATAGGATAGTTTCGTAGAACCATAATTACACCTATTCAACAGTCAGATTGACAATTACCTCACCCGAATCGAGTTCATACAAATTAACGGATGAATTATTTGTAAATCATTATGGGTTGATAAGTGAAACATCTATCAACATCCGTCAATATGTTAAAAACGTCTTTCAATATTTTTTAACTGATCTGAAAAATATTTTTATCTTTTATACTAAACTTGACTATGCATTAAGAAAAATTAAAAAATATATATATTAAAAATCAAAACAACCCTAAATTTGTGTCATCTCTTCTAGTTTTATAATAAATAAGATAGTCTTAAAAGCTTAAATCGATAAATAAGATACCAATACAAAATTAATAGATTGGAGAAAGGCATAGGAAGGGTTCCACTTACATCTTTTATGAAATGTTATCGTTTAGATTGCAGTTAAACTATACGAATACATATGTTACATGTACGGTGTGACAACTGATAAGGAACATGTTATAAGGACTAACCCTAGACATGAGACAGCCAAAACTTTCGAGCAACTTGCATCAGGGTAAGGGAAGGCCCACAGTACAATAGATGAGGTTCAGGCCCGAAGCACACATAACACAACACACCAACAACTTGTTTTTGGAATCAACTTATGTGGGACAAAGCTCAGTTAAAGTTGGAGAGCAACATCTCGGATAATATCAAAAACATGTCGGCCCATTCGACATTGGAGTGGTTAGGATTGAAACGTTAAGCCAAATTTGACAAAAGATGGTAACTCTTTGGACATCAATGACCCACTGGACCCAAGAATAAGGACTTTTGATAAGCATACAAAACACATCAAAAGAAGCGATTCGATAACATTATCGGACCAACTTAACCATTGGATTTTCACTCGAGAAATACTATGGTCGGTAAATCAACAAGAAAGGTAAATCTTATGTTTATTGATATGTTGGGTGTTGAGACTACTTTTACGAGAAACATTTTTTCGGTAATAATGCTTTTATGTAAAGTGGGCAGCTCCTTTTAAGGAGATAGTTTTCAAGTGTTTCTCAAACCTTAAAAAGTGTTTTTGTTTATTTTACATGTACGAGATCATTTTCGATAATATGAAATGTATTCTTAATCACACTTGTCGTTTTATTTCAAGTTGGAGCTGATTTCTAGGTAACAAAGGCGATTAAAACAACAGTGCATTGTGTAAATAATGATAGCAACTTGATATCAAAGGCAAATGGTATAGAATCATGTTGAGAAGAATAATTGAAGCCGATGGATGTCGTAACAAATCCTTTGAAGAGGCGGTGAGAATATATACAAAGAGATAAGGTAAAAGCAAGTAAACAAATTCTTGTTCTTTCCAACAATGAGCACATGAAGGGGATCATACAGGTTCCAATTTGTCTGGAATTGTGGAATTGTATCTTCTTGACTAGTTGAGAAAAAGAGACAAATCAATTTGTTTTGAAGGATTTAGGTAACATGAGAGGGAGCAAGAACACAAACAAATTCTTGGGCTTAAATTATGATGGAAATGGGTGTCCAATGGACATCATCACCTATAGCATTCAATTGTTGGAACCTAATTGTCCCCCATTCATTCAACCACAAATTGACCATCTACCACTCCATTTCACAACCTAACCCAAGCAAAAATTGTAATAATAATCATTATATGAATTAGAGCAAGACATGAATAACCCTCAACGTTTAAATTTAGTGTGTCATTTATCTTTTCCTTCCACCATTGGTAACTAAAGAATAATGCAATTTTTCTTCTATAATTATGTAAATTTTGTAAATGACCTCATCTCTCACAATTTTCTACACTTAGGTAAACTGGGTCTTTAATTTCAATAGGTATTCAATTAGGCTTTCAATTTAGCTTGTTACAACAAGTTAAACTGTCACTTAATCAAGTGTAGGTTATATGGCTCAAACTTTTAATGATTTCTACAGCTGATGGATCAGCAAAAAGAAGGGTGATTCAGAATTCAAAGGATTAGCTCCTCTCTCGTTTTCAGTCTCTGTGATGATTAGTTTTATTGAATACTGTAAAATGGAGTTCGAAGAAAGCAAGAACCAAAAAGTAATAATAATAATAATCTAAAACCATTTAATTTAAAGGCATAATTAGGAGATTATTCTATTTCATAAATTATTAGTATCTTAACACTAAATATAAGACAAGAAATTTATCTTACAAGTAGCGCTCCAATAGACAAAAGCAATCAACAACTCTCGTAAGTGTGTTTACTTGTATTACATAAGATAGTATATTACATTCTTTTTTAAATGTAAGTGTCTAGATCAACTTACCTGGATTTAGAGACTTTTCTAAAATTTAGCAAATTTTTAATTATTTAGTCAACTTGATCATTATTACAATTACTCGAAATGTTTTAAATTACTTGAGATTTAATCCAAGATTTTTATTCAATAATTTTAAAATAATATGGTGAGAACCATAATATCATTTGCACAGTAATCCTCTAAATAGTTAAAATTTGTTTTTCTTTTCATAAAAATCATTAGTATCTATCAACATGCACATCATATATGAAAGGGTATAAGATATATTTCATCTTTTTTTTTTTTCCTCAATCATAATTAAAAGATAATGGAAGTTCGAAATTAAATTAAACAAACGGGTGTATAATTACGTTTTCAAGGTTGGTATTATCCATAGAAAATGATGACGGATGTGGCCCAATCTTTACTCTTTTTTTTTGGTTCGTTTTATCTTTTTCAAGTCCATGACAAATGTTGATAAAAGGACCCAATTTCTCTTTTGGCCTAAATTTTCCTTTCTTTTAGATTCGCACCTCATATAATGCCAGTCATGAAGGATAGCTATAATTGCGATACCGTTTGTCCCCCTGGATTGGACCCACGATTTGGCTTTGAGATAGAACCAAAAGTGCTTGTGACTCACACTGTAAACCTTGTTGACCCCTCTCTTCTCTTCTATCAATAGCAAAAGGTTTTCTCCCATATTTAGTTAAAGTTTCCCACTTTATAAGCCCTCACCATCTACTTTTTTATTGCTTGATTTTACAACGGATTAATATTTTAAGTTTCTTGTCATACGCGTAAAGATTGTTGTATAACAACTTTTATAATTAGAAGGAATAATTAAATCTCGGGTTGGTTTTTATTTTTAATGAGCTTCATATTTTATTTGATTGCGTTTATATCCTTTAGATAAGATTAAAGCATGTTAAAAATACGTTTTTCATGGGTTGACAGCCTCTAATGAGTATACGTCCCTCAGATTGTAATGATTAACAAGTGAATTATAGAAGATTTATAAAAATAATCAAAATATTGATTGTCTAATCAAATCGTTAAGCTCATACATATTGATCTATTAACGCTTTAGTTTATACGGGTGAATAATCTATTTTCTTTACCTTTAGACCTGTGACGGGTTTAACAGGTGAACAGACCAATATCTATCTATAGGTCTACAGACTTAACGGATTTGTTAAAAATCAATTTTTTTAATTCACCTCTTAAGTTTGATTATTTTACATAATTATCCGTAAATTATTGACTACATTATCTAAAGAGTAAGTTGCTCCTCAACGATTCAACAATAAAAAGAAAAAAAATTAACATTTAAGTAGATTCAAAAATGCCCTTTAAACGTGGTCATGTACGAAAACTTACCTGTATTTTTCATAGTTTAAAATGGGTGTGAGAAGAGAAACTCTAAGTATGGGAGTTGATTATTGAAGCAAGAACAAGTGAAAAGGAACAAAAAGTTTGGCATGTTGGGTGTCGTTATATGATGAAAGAAGAGCCATGGGCTTGGGGAGAGAGTGAGTGAGACATGGACATATGATTTAAGGGTACGACGAATGCGGGCGAAAAAAGCAGAGGCAAACAGAGCCCATCAATCGGGACAAATTAACATACATACGTACACACACAAATACACAAAACCTATACCCATTATTTCCATTTTCCATTTCCTTTCATGATAAAAGCTAAAGAGAGAAAGGTACATGATATACCGATACAGACGCTTCCTTTTCGCCTTTGCTTTGTGTTGTGTTGTGTTGTGTTAAGTGTCAATGAGTAGTGCTTGTCAAGGTACGTCTCTTTCTCTGTCTCTCTGTTTAGTGAGTGAGTAGTGACTGGAAACGCCAGAAAGCAACCGGCATGAGCTTCGAGGGCCTTTTCTTTTCAGCATTTAATTCGGATTATTAAATTTGGTGAATCATGAAATGTCATATCTGAATATGTAGCCATGCTGAAGTGATGCATTTTTTTGGCAGGGATTTTGAACACGCGTTGTTTGTTTGTTTCCATTAATGTCTTCAATAAAGTTGCCCTTATCACATTTTGGCCTCAAATGCTATGCCGTTGTGTCGTCTCAGCAATCTCTCTACGTACACCTACAAGGCTACACTACAATCCCCCTTCTTCTCTCTCTCTCTCTCAACCTTTCACCTTAGAGCGTGGCGTGGAATGGAACCACACCTCTTTAATGTTAGTTTCACACTGCCACTGTAATATATCATATTTACCACCATGCCATTGTTTCTCGGCTTTCACTTCATGGCCGTAGAATTCTTCGGTATGATTTCTTTGAAAATAAAAGTATAATTTGTTAAATAACCAGGGTTCTTTAAAAATTTAATTAAACTCTATATTTATTTACTATTTAGTTAATTGACGGATTGACAAACATGTCGAGCTGACAAGACCGATCATTTCATCATTTTTTTTATTATCTAACTAACGAATTACTTATTAGTTACGATAAGTGAAATATAATTCATCTTTTTATCAAAAGATCTTCGTTTTTAATTGGATTAATATTATCTAACTTTTTATTATTTACTTTAATATATTAAAATAATAAAATAATATCTAATATCTGATATTCTTTAAATAATTTTTTATTTGTTTTATTTATTATTTTAAAGAAAATATTGTATTTAAAGATTTAGTAATTATTAAATAATAAATGTATTCAAGGAGAGGAGGGGTAGTTTGATAAATAAGTGAAAAGAGGAGGGTGAATAGGGTCGGGAAACCCGAGGCGCGAGAGGGGAATGTGTGTGGTGGCCCTATGAAGCAGCAACCCAACTTTCTGTATTATGTCGCCACACATCTATTTTTACTCGCACATTTCTTGCGTGTGTTTCACACGGCCGTCATTTTCTATTTTATGTTTCCATTAAACAAATCAAGATGTA
>JANLJB010029841.1:7720-17902 GCA_026212285.1 Bursera cuneata
TTTTTTTGGGTCTTACAAGTGGGCCAATATTTTTTATTTTTAATTCGCATCATGAGGGTTCGAACCTTGGATCTTTGCTCTGATACCATGTTAAATTTACCACTTTCCTAAAAGCTTAAGCTTCTAGGTGTGGGTTTAACATTAATATTTAAGCTCTTTCAACAGTGATATTTTCTAGGTTGGGCCAGTGGATAAAGATATTGGTAAAATGTTGCTAAAATATCCATGGATTCTTTCAACAAGCATTCAAGAAAACTACAAGGAGGTTCTTTCGTTTTTTGATGAAGAAAAGGTATGTTTCATATTAGTCCTCGTTCGCTTACCTTGCCAAGTAATATTAATAATTTAAGTTATACACTTACCCTTGAATGATGTTACTTCCTTTGATATTATGAGTAGTGGGTGCAATTCGTGTCAACATGATCATTATTTTTTATTTGGAAAGAAAGAGAGTGGAAAAAGATAGAAGTTATTTTCTTTCCTTTAGTTGTAGCTTATACATGGGGATAAAGGACAAAAGAAGAGCACTGTTGAAAATTATAAGCAAATCTTTTTCCTCCAACTTCGGATTTAAATTGGTGAGGAAAAAAAGTTGGGTGGCAAATTTACCTATTCTCTTACGATTTAACATTGACTTATTGACATTTAAGTTGTAATTTTACCTTGTACATTGTTACTTTGCTTGTGCTTTACCTTCCCTCTCCTGTTTGAAATTTGTAAATCTGTCCTTGAGAAGATTAGGGATTCTAAATCTAAAGCTCATATCCAGGACAACTCTGTAGGTCTTAGGATATGGGCACTATAATTCGGAGTTTAGGGGTTGTCAGAGGAATTTGAGAAATAAGATTAGGGATTTGAACTTTGGGACATTAGGCAAGTTCACTTAAGTTGGGATTTTCTTATCATATTCTGATAATAATCTTGGGAGAGTCACACCCCAAAAGCTAGCTATTGAGGTGGGAGAGCACAAAGCCTTATAAATCTCACACAAGAAGTCCATACTTCCAATGTGGGATTCAAGTCTCATACCTTACAATTAGGATCCTAACATTCCACCTTGCACCGCAGCCCCGGCGCCCATGCAGGCTGGCTGTGCACTAGTCCTTTGACTAGTCCCGGGCGAACACTGCAATATCGGCGTGACCACCTGCACCTCACGATTGCGATCGGGAGACATGATGTAGGCTCTGATACCAATTGATAAGAACCTTGGGAGAGCCACACCCTGAAAGCTAGCTATTGAGGTGGGAGAGCCCAAAGCCTTATAAATCTCACACAAGAAGCCCATACTTCAATGTGGGATTCAAGTCCTATACCTTGCAATTAGGATCCTAACATTTTCATATTGAATATGAATTGGCCTAAGTTGAGTAAAAACTTCATTTGGTTGATCTTGGGTTGAAGATTTATTAGCTCAATTTAAGCTAGGATGGTTGCTAGGGTATTCTTGTTTGAAAATTATCAAGCCTTAATCTTATGAATCTAGCATCTGTTCATGAACATATGTGCATTAAACTTTAAATTCATACTTAGTAATGATGAAGAAGCCATTGAAGATTTCTTGGCTGGTTGAAACTGTAAAGGAAGAAAGTGGGTTTCAAACGGCATGACCGCAAGAAAACAAAGACATGGAACAGACCTCTGGCAGAAATCCTGATGATGATCTTTAATGGCCTACTTCACTTATATATGGGTAAGGGCAGGGACTTCCCATGTGATGTAAGTACCAAAATGACCCTCTCATCATGGGTCCATAACAAATAACATTAGATAATGCTTGATCATTATCACACTACTAGATTTGAGCACAATCAAAATAACTCATTACAGAGATCACAAAAAATGAGTCTACACATGCTCCCTAATTTTTGACATAAGCCACAATTAATTCAGATAGAATGATTTATGCTAGTCCACCAAATGTGTCAGTAATTGCAACAATTCTTGCATGCATTTAGTTTGAGCAGGCCTTAGCTGGAGCCATAAAACCTGATTTAGATCTATCCAAGTTTCCACCCCCTTTTTTCTTGCTTGTTTTTCATTTATATTAAATAGGCAACAATTTTTTATGCTAGGTACCAAAACTGGGAGTTGATCGTGCTATCAGAAGCTGGCCTCATTTATTAGGTTGCTCAACTAGCAAGCTAAGGTTTATGGTGGAACAGCTTGGCCAATTAGGAGTTCAAAACAAGAAGTTGGGTCAGGTTATTGCCAAAAGTCCTCAATTGTTGCTTCAGAAGCCTCAAGAATTCCTCCAGGTATATTGTACTAAAACATTTTGTTGATGGTTGTTCATCTTTAAGTTTTGATCTTGAAAATTCTTTCTTTTTAGTAGCATATAAATTTTTGTTTTGCAGAAACTTCAAAACTAACCTTATTTTTAGGTGCGTTTTAAAAAATAATCCTGCTTTAGAAAATATTCCTACCATAACCCTACTTCTACAACTTTAAAGCTGCTGTACAGCTGTGCTCGAGAGCTTTATAGAGTTATAGAGCAGAAGTTAAAAAGCTCTACTACTCTACAACTTTACAGCTCTACAGAGCTGTCAAGAAAAGCTGTAGAGTGAGGCCGTGACTTGAAATTTTTTTAAAAAGACTATTTTTGAATGAACCCTTAAAAATAGGGCTATTTTTAAAATTTCCCCAATTTTTGTAGGCATTATTTGTTCAATAGTTCACCAACTTGCTCAACTTATTTTTATATATGTTTTAAATTAGATTTGCTTTAATTTACTTATTATGTCATTATCTTTTTTAATTTAGTTGCTATATTTGCAAATTTTCAAGCATCCTTGTTCCTTATTTTATCTTGTTTGGGACTCAATTGTTGATAGTTGGGAAAAGGATGCTTAGATCCTCATTAACTTTTTTTCTTCAATTTTGTCACCCGTATAGGTGCATTGCCTATCTCTCTTTGATGATGTTATTGGCAGTCAATAGCAAAATTGTAGGATAATTGAGAGATATTCGGTATTTAATTCTATTTTCCTAGTGTTTTAGGATTTATTTAAGTTGAACTAGTATTTCTTGTTTTCGTTGGCTTTTGTTTCACTTTAGGATCTAGATTTTTATTCCTTAATAGAAGTTTATTTCCTTTGTTCAACACTTTGGCCCATATAAGTAGGGTCTTATGTTAATTATTTTTCAAACTTAATTTGATTGACTATTTAGAAATAAAGATTAATCTTCCCATAGTTTCTGTTGGTTTCCTCTCCTTGCCACTGCCTTCTCGCTATCGGTCACCACTAGTAATTAAAGAGCCACTGCCTAGTCTGTGCATCAATCTAATCTACCTTCCTATAAGTATTCCATCGTCATTCGGCAATCATGAATCAGCCACACCACCATGACTCGGTTGCCACAACCACCACTATCCATGGCCAACTATGTGGACTTCTTAGCCGTGATATATCTATCTCGGTGCCATGTGACACCTCTCTAAAGCTCTTTTGTGCAAGTGGCATCAATTTCTAGTGGTATGTTGGACTTGTTGGTGTTTTGTTGGATTTTTGTTCGGGTTTGATACATATAAGTTCTCTCATTAACACACTAATTATAAGTTAATTTGTTAGAATTTAAGTACTGTGAATTTGATCTAGAAACGCTGATTATCATATCCAAAGCTCTCTTGTGCAAGTGACATCAATCTTTAGTTTTATGTTCGACTTTCTAGTATTTTGTCAGATGTTTGTTCGGATTTGATACATACATGTTCTCACATTAACATAGTAAGTTGAAGTTAATCTGTTAAAATTTAAGTAATGTGAATTTGATCTAGAAGCGCTTGTCATCATATCCATAACCTTAATCTACCTACCCATTACACCTTCTTTGAGATTGTTTACTGACTGAATACCATAAACAATAGAATAAATAGACTTAAGATAGGATTGACACTAGTTTGAATCTTTAAAACAAGCAATGAATGTAATATAAAACTCACTCAACCAACTTGGTATGCTTTTACCTCAAGCTCCACACAAGCCTCTAGATCGCATGGATGAGTCAGTAAATGCTGAGAGTCTAGGAATTAGGACCCTACAGAGATAACTATGCAGGGATGCAACCACTACCAAAGAAATCTTCCCAAACATCTTATGTGCATGAGTCTCAAGTGTGAACCTGAAAATATCGATAAAGTAGATGATGGGGACAAATCTAGTGCAATTGAGCCTGTGAAAGAGAGGAACCTAGAGAATACCTTCCTAGGTCCACTTGAACATCTCAGGCTACAGCTAAACTATGCATTGAGGTTTATCTTACAGTTACAATCTTTTCTAAAATTCTTTGTCCTTGTCACAAGATCAGATATTTATTTAAATTGCCTTCAAAATTAACTTCTAGTTAATTGGTTAATGTGAAGACGTGTTTTGACCAAGGCACTGTACCTTCAAAGGATTCTTCTCGGTGCTCACAAATACTTCACTAAGCTCTTAGCCAATTGAGACAACATCATCACTTTGCTTGTCTCTACCTATACTATTCAACTACTTCTTGGACTTTTGGGTTGACCTATTGTTTGTGTTTGCACTCAATCGAATTAAATGATTCTTGTGTATTGGTAACATCTGCCAGATTCTGGAGCTTCTTTTGAACCAACTTAGTGAAGTCTTGAGTTTTCCCCAATTGGGGGAATTGATGTAGGACAAGTTATAGATTTTAGGGATTAATTCTATTTTTTGTATTTTCTTAGAGTTATTTGAATTGAACTAAGACATTTGGTTGGTTTTTATTTCTGGAGAATGATTTTTATTTCCTATTAGAGTTTTATTTCCATCTTGGTCTGGGACTTAGGGCGCTGTAAATAGGGTTTTAGTTTGTTTTACTTTTTAGACCTGATTTGATTATCTAGTTAATGATAAAGATTAATCTCCCCTTTGTTTCTCTCCGGTTTCCCTTCCCTTTTCTTTTATATTTTCTCCTCTTTCCTCTTCTATTTATTTCTGCCATTTCTTGGTTTGTGTTCCATATCTATAAGCTTCGCATCCCTGAATTACTGGTCTTAAGTTGGCCTTTCCTAAGCGATTTAGAGATTGACTGACATGCAAGTGGATGTCAATAATTTCTACTGTCTATTTGGTCAAGATAGACATTTGTATGCAAACTAAAGTGTCCTTCTGCCGTTTAGTTACGCTTCTTAAATCTTTTTATGGCAGCTGTAATGAAGGCTTTTAAATTGAAATCATATCCTTTGAAATGCAGGATTATATTTGCATAAACTGTTTCGTGGACTTCTTATCAGATGTTTCTACTGTTTTCCGTAGGTGGTTTCATTTCTGGAGGATCTAGGATTTGAAAGGGAGAATGTGGGGAGGATACTTGGTCGCTGCCCAGAAGTTTTTGCTGCCAGTGTTGAGGAAACGCTGAGGAAAAAGATTGAATTTCTGACTGTTATCGGACTGTCGAAAGACCACCTTCCTCGAGTTATAAAAAAATATCCGGAGCTTCTTGTTTCAGATGTTGACAGGACTTTACTTCCCCGGTAATGCTTTTGTTCTCTAAAACATTTGACATGAACAGCTCTCTTGATACAAATTTACTTGGAAATGTAGAGAAGGGGGGAAAAAATCCAAAATGAAATTAGATTTCTTCTTCCGTTCCTATAGGCGTGAAGTATGTGATTTTGAAAAGGTACCACAGTTTAGAGAAATGCAAAATCAACATTTAAGGTTTTTTACATCTGAATCTGGTTTTGTGGTATTATGAACAGGATGAAATACTTGATGGAAATAGGGTTATCAAAGAGAGATATCGCATTCATGGTTCGAAGGTTCTCGCCATTACTAGGGTACAGCATTGATGAAGTATTAAGGCCGAAGCTGGAGTTCCTCCTAAACACCATGGAAAAGCCACTAAAGGATGTGGTCGATTATCCTAGGTATTTTAGCTATTCATTGGAAAAGAAGATAAAGCCTAGATACTGGGTGCTAAAGGGAAGGAATGTAGAAGTCAGCTTAAAAGATATGTTGGGTAAAAATGATGAGGAGTTTGCTGCTGACTTCATGGGTATTGGAGGGCCACTTGCCCCTCCACCTAGTCAATAGTTTGTAGCAAAATAGTTGCTATCTCTGTAAATAACAAATCAGAACAACAAATAGACTTTTAGGGTGATGAACTTGATGCTCTGTCTCAAGGGTAGGTTACAGCGACTAGATCTTAGACCATGAAAGTATTAGGAGTTGCCATAATTTTGGTAGTAGCATGTTTGATCAGTGTAATCCAAATGCATAAGTTTGAAAACTAAATTAACTATTGGGTAATCTATTTACTTATTTTGAACTGATTTTTTTTTTTTTTTTTTTAATTTTTAATTTTATTTTTACCTGGTGAGGTTTACGTAGAGAATAACACTAAAGATACAATCTATCTACACTATCAAAATGTCATACGTTTTGACGTGACACAATTTCATTGAATAAGAGATTATTACCTTGCTTATTTTATCTTCTTTCCTTTATTATTGAATTTGTACTTACCATGTTATGTCATCATAGTAGGTTGAATAAAATTAATTATGTATATTGATAGTATATGTAGTACTATTCTTAGTTAAAATACGATTTACCATCAAGACATTCAAGAATTACTGAATCCCTTTCATTTATTTGATCTCATTAAAGTTACTTTTAGATATTAATATGTAATAAAATATTTAATTTGTACCAAAATATAAAGAAAACGGAAAATCTAATTAACAATCTAGATGTAAGATTTTTGGATTTTGATTTGCCTTTGAATTGTGATGATTTATGAAAGAAAGAATAATATAAACTATATTAGTGATCTAAAAGTACTATTTAGAGATAAATTCGTAGGTGTACAAACCCCAAGAGTGTAGTGTAGTGTAGTGGTGGAAATCTTGAACATGATTGTGTTCTTTCTCAGGTCTAAGGTTTGAAGTCTGTGTTGAGGAACTTTTGAAGGGCACATACTATGCGCGTAAACTAGTTCGGATACCCGCATTTCAAAAAATTCTTAGGTGTAGAGATACATTGTCTCTCGTTGTATTGTTTGTTTCACTTATCAACTAATATTTGATTGATTTATTATCTTTAGGGGTGAATCAAACAATTATTTATGAAATACTTGAAAACTTGATTGGGCTGAATTGGGACATCTTTATTGCACACCCTGAGGTTAATGAAATTTTTTTACCATCAAATTTCTCAAAATCTCAAATACATCCTCTGTGCATAGTTTATTCATTCTATCGATGTTGATTTTGAAGATGTCTAATTTTTCCTAATTATGGGAAGAATCCATACCCTTCAACTTAATTAAAATAATTTAAATTGTGCTCAATATAGCACACTTGACAAGTTGTTCATACACATGATAGTTGATTCGTATAACATGTCTCCCAAAAATCGGCAAATTTGATTAAATTATTATCACGCATTTTGATTAATTTGACGAGTTGATAAACGTTTTACTCATTAGACATGATGATATGACAATCAAAGTTCAAAAGGTCACAAGTCAGAGATGCGCACAAATGATTTATGAGCAATAGCTTGTTAGCCAGATGTTTGTCAACTCATCAAAGATGTACTTTAAATGATTCAATTTCTATCCCATTCATATAAAAATTTCACAAACAATTTTACATAACCAGCCCAATTAAATAGATAAAAGTTTATTAAAAATATAATGCAGAACAAAGTTGGGCAGATTATTTTTCTTTCTTCTTTATTAGAAAATGCCAAGATAATTTACGAAAAGTTGAGAAAACTGACTCCTTAGTGTATGGATGATATTGGTTAAATTTTTTTTTACAATTAAGCAGAAGGCTATATAAATCAGAGGATTATAAAAGAAGAAATAAATGATCATAAAATCAGAAGGGTTGATTTTGGTGGAGAACTTTGGTGAGAGAGTTCAGTAGAAGAAACAATTAGCTAGAGCTATATCTTATGGTAAATTTAAGAGAAAAGATAGAAATAGCTGATAAACTAACAAATTTGATTCTAAATTAGGATGTTTGGAAAGTCCAAGGGGGAACCACAAGTGTGTAGTTTAGTGATAAAGACCTTGGAACTTTGAGATGTGCTTTGTCTCAAGTTCAAAGTTTGAATCCTCTTGGTGTACATCCCCTTGAGGCCATGTCTACCAACCTGTGCTGGAAAACTTCTGGGGCATGGGACACAGGTCCCGTGGGATTTGGAAAACTTCTGGGTGCACGAGACATAGGTTCCCACCCGTGTCCCGTGGGATTTAGGAAACTTCTGGAGGCACACGACATAAGTCCCGTGGGATTAGTCGAGGTGCGTATAAGCTGGTCCAAACACTCTCGTTTCTAAAAAAATATAATTGATGTTTCAAAAGTGTTTTCCTTGTTTTTTGGTTTTCTTCTTGTTTTTTTTTTTTTTTTTAAGAAAGAGAAAATAGAATTTTGCATTTATAACATTTTCCCAAATGTCAAATGAAAAAAAAAAAAAAAAAATTCTTCAGTTTTTGAAAATGAAATTCGCATAGCACTTAACATTATATACCAATATCAACTTAGGAGTGTATCATATCACTTTTATAAAGGAGCTTTAACTTTTATTACTAGAAATAAATAAATAAAATAAAATATTTTTATACTATATTTGAAAATAAAATGAATAAATAAATTTTACCCTTTTAGAACATTATTAAAATTTGGAGCTACTTAGAATATGTTTAGTCTTTTATAACAAAACCAACAAAGCTCATTAGTACTAGTATTAAGCATACATTGATTATTTTTCTCAAAAAATTCCAAAATTTTCACAAGATACATACCTCAACATTGAAAATACAAATTTCAAATTTTGTTTTGTTTATAGAAGAACATTTTAATACAATTTTCTAAATTTTAATTTATTTTTATTTCCAGTAGATTTACCAATTTATTCATAATAACTATATGTCATAAGTCATTGAGAAATTTATACATTGGGCATAATATTTAAAATTGTATATTTATTTATTTTTTATTTGGAGACTATTATAAGACTTTGGTTGTTTGACATTGTTGTTGAAATTCTTAAAATTAATTCTTTGCTAATTAGGTATTGTTTCGTAAACATACCAAAAACATGTTTTGGATTTGATTCTCCCAAAATCAATCTTTGTAGTCATGCCCCAGCATAGGAGTCTAGGGGTAAATTTAAAAATAGAAAAACAAAATAACTCGAGTTATTTAAAGATTTTTCATGTAAGTAAAAAACTTTGACTTTCAAGAGGACTTAAAAATAAAGTTCACGACATCAAATAAAGTCACATCCTAAAGAACTCAAAACATATTGGAAACCATGAGAGTAATGGAAGCCTTCATGCAAAATCCCCTACGAACTCTTCATCTATACATATATAACTCAATAAGCAAGCTAGTTTTTCATACAGAATATACATAACATATGGTAAGGTCTATGCATATGATTACACAAATGCTCATAATTCATTATCTTATATTCTTACATGGATTGATTCTTACACAAATTTCTGAGAAGGTTAGAGAATATTATAAGAAAGTGTTTTTCACTCTCTGTGTTTTATTACTCAAAATACAGAGTATTTAAAGTACAAAAGCTTGTCAAACTTATGGTAAGATAATAAACATAGGAGATACAATCTTTATCTAGTAAATCAAATATTAATGCCTCCTGGAATATTTTCCATATATCTACAACTTTCATATCAAACATGATCTCTAAATCCTTGATTATTCTCTTGATTGATTGTTGTAATATTCCCACAATCATATCCTTGATTGTCCTGCTGTAATATTTCCTTAACATCCCCTCTCAAGTTGGAGTGTGGGGTTAACTGAACACCCAGCTTGCTACGAAGAAGAATGAATGAAGGCTTTGGCAAAGGCTTTGTAAAGATGTCAGCTGGTTGAGAGGATGAGGCAATATCACGAGTGACAAGGTTTCCCACGGCAACCTTCTCGTGTACAAAATGGTAGTCCAATTCTATGTGCTTTGAGCGAGCATGGAACATAGGATTTATAGACATTATGGAGAGCACTAATATTATCACAAAACAATTTACGAGATGCAGGGAGGACAACACTAATGTCACGAAACAAAAAAGTAAGCCAAGTCAATTTAGCTATTGTGTAAGCCATGGAACGATACTTGCTACATCTTAGAAAGTGTAATACCCAAGTGTAGGTTGTCTTAATTATAGTCCTCGGTGAGTCCAAGTATCGTA
>JANLJB010029842.1:0-17913 GCA_026212285.1 Bursera cuneata
ATGTTGGTTTGATTTATGAGAGGTCGTCACAATTTGCTGCAAAAGGGTATGTTGACTCAGACTATGCTGGTGATTTAGATAGAGTCGAATTTACAACTGGTTATTGTTTTACATTAGTAAGGGGTCCTATACCATGGAGGTCTATGTTACAGTTAATAGTTGCCTTATCAACAACGGAGGTAGAATATATGGTAGTTATAGAGGCAGTGAAAGAGGCCCTATAGCGTCAGTGAAAGAGGCCCTATAGCGTCGAGGTTTGGTTCGTGACTTGATTACGACTTAGAAGGTTATTACAGTTCTTTGTGATAGTCAGAGTGTCATCCATTTGACTAAAAATCAAGTTCATCATGCAAGGACCAAGCATATTGATGTCAGGTTTCACTTTATCAGAGATATCATCGAGGATGGTATGGTAATCCTAGAGAAAGTAGATACTAAGGAGAACGTAGCTAACATGATGACGAAGGTGGTACCGTTGGTCAAGTTGGAGCATTGTCTCAACTTGATTAAACTCTTTCATTGTTGATACCACGTCAGGGTGGAGGATGACGACGACAAACAAATGCATCTTGGTAGTTTCATTTTGAGGTAGAGAAATTGATCACCAAGTTGGAGATTGTGAAAAAATATGGCAATCAATTAGAGTTTGGAAAGGACTTTGTTGTAGAATCCTAGTTATATCTTATTTACCTTTTAGGCAAGTAAAATGAATCCTAGTTAAATCCTATTTATAAATAGGAAAAGATTTTAATTAAATATTTAATTAAAGAAATATTGGTTCAACTAGGAAAGGGGAGTATTAAAGGATTATGATTCCTATATAGTATAGGAAACCTACATTACTTAAGAAAGCAATAGAAATGAGCATAGGAACACTATATAAAGAGAGCCTAGCTTTTAGTTGAAGACAATCATATTTTCTGAGAGTTGAGAGGTTTCTCTATAGCAATCCAGTTGAGTAAAATTTAGAAGTGAAATTAGATCAATCCTTCAAGGATTATTCTAATAAATTAGAATTGAGATGTCAGTTTATTCTCGAGAGATCTTTGTAATCTTCTTCTGGGGTTTTTTCTCATAAAGATCCTTTGTTGTTGTCTCGTGGATGTAGACATATTACCGAACTAAGTAAAATTTGTGTCTTGCTATTATTATTGTGATTGATTATTTTTTGCCTGCAATTATCAATTTCGATCGGATAGTTGCTTGAGTTTATTATAGGCTGTACTTAGTATTTCCTATATTGGATTAATCGAAATTTACTTTGTCAGTATCAACATGATATTTTTACAACATTAACATACTATAGTGGGTTTTCAATGGGCATATAAAAAAGGGTTCACGAATTTGCTTTTGTGTATCTCTAGAAATTCTCTTTACTGAGAACCTTTTATAAAAGATCTCTATAGTTAATATTTCGTTTTTTCCATTTATTTTTGGGTATTTACATTATTGCCCAGATTTTTGTAATTTCCCTCTTCCGAGATAGTAGAAGTGATTAGTAATGCCCGAAGACGTAGACTTTTATGAGAACCTCATTAATTTTGATGTTATTTTTTTTTTCCATTTTACCATTTTTTCTTAGTTGTTTATTATATTTCAATAGCTGGCATTAGTAATTGTGTTTAGTTTTCATGCACATCAACTATAATAAATGACGAGGATCACCCCCATTCCACCCGTGTCCACCACTTTTTATCTACTTTCGAACAACAGTTTGATAGGAAAAGTTTCATCATAGATATGCAATATATCTTCTCTATAAGCTCTTGATTTGTCTAACAACAAGTTGAGTGGCGTGCTTCCGCAATGTTAGAGCAATTTCAGTTATGACCTAAAAAAATTGGATCTTGAAAACAACAAATTTCGTGGAAGAATTCCCCATGGAAGGAACAAATGATTGATTTGAGCATCAATCAATTATAACAAAGAATTCCAAGATCCTTGGCGAATTGTACAAGACTGGTGTTTCTTAATCTTGGAGATAATCAAATCACTGCTATCTTTCCCTCTTGGTTAGGAACTCTTCCAGAGTTACAATTTCTCATATGACAATCCAATAATATTTTTGGTGTAATGAAGGAACCTTTCCAACAATAATCTCTCTGGTCAAATCCCATTATCTTTGGGAAACCTAACAACCTTAAAATCATTTGACCTCTCTTATAATATGTTTTCAGGAGAGATTCCTCAACGACTAGTAGAGTTCACATTCCTTACATACTTCAATGTCTCACACAATCATCTCCCAGGAAGTATACAACAAGGAAAACAATTTGATGGGAATCCGGGATTATGCGGAAGGCCTTTGTCCAAAGAGTGTAGAAATTTTGAGACGTCTCTTCACAAAGAAGATCATCAAGGTTCTGACTTTCCATTTGAATTTGGTTGGAAAATAGTTCTGACAGGATTGCAAGTGGTATGATAGTTGGAGTGGCCCTTGGTCATACTTTTTGTTACCACAAGAAAACACAAGCGGCTTGTGATGATTCTAAAGAGAGAAGAATTTGAAAGAGAACGTAGAAACCGAGTGTAATTAGCTTTGTTTCTTCGAAGAGTTTACTTATCAATGAGTGTAGCCTTGAGCATCCTGTAATATTATGCTCTTTTCTGCCTATTTTCAGTACATGTACTGTTTAGGCCTTTGATTTTTGTGATGTGCACTCAGCCACCTCTTCCTTTATCCATTCCACTTGCGCATGCCGACAAGAAAAAAAAGGAAAAAAGTCACAATGGGAGACCAAAATCTTTTGACGGAGACCCACGTATCATCTAATTTTATCTCTTGATTTAAACCGCCATCGTGATGTTATAATTATCCTTATTCTTATCTCTTCCTTAATTATTCTTGCGTAATAATAGTTAAAGTGTAATACAACAGTTACAAAATCTTTATATAAACTTATACAAATTAATATAATACGATTTAATTGGAAGAATAAATTTTACAACTAAATAAGACTAACTAAGATGGATGAAGGAACAATCATGCAATAAATTTATATCAATTTGTATGGTTGAGTTTGTATAATGAATTTTTGAAACTAGCATTTTGATTTTTATATTTTATTGATGGTAATTTAAATTGTTAAGTTGTCTTTGTGTGTGTCTCGATGGATATTAATGAAATTTTGATCAATATAGATATAACCTATTTTATTGTTCTTGTTAAGACTTGAGACACGTAGATGACATGATTATTAAATGGTTGACTAGCTTAGTTTATTTAATAAAAATATTCCAATTATGTCACATACAACCTGTTTAATCCCTCAATTTATTTAACTAATTTATGCGTAATTAACATGTATTCGACATACTTTTATTAGTTAAAATAATCTTAATAAGATAAAAAATTATCAATATTGAATAAAATAGAAAAGAATTGCGAGAATAGATTGAAACGGAGGGATGCTTTTAAGTTTTGACCCTGTCTAAAATTTTTTGATGTCATGACCTTTGTTCGATGTCCGACATATTCGACAACATTCAAAAATGTCTGACAGATTGCGTGGAGTGTTAGACTCTGACAATGTTGATAAATGGTGTTGAGCACTCATTGGTTATGATATTTTAATTTTTCAAAAGTAAATCAAATTTTAACGAGGTCCCATAATTTGAGTCATTCTAGTTTGATGTTATATGTTTTAATTTTTGTGATTATATAATAATTCTATATAAAAAATTTTGTTGTGTTTTAAAGGAATAAACGAGTTAACCTAACACTTTTAATTCATATCATTAAACAAAACCAAAATACTAGTTTCAGAAATTTCTAGATTTGCATATTGTTCAACTCTCAAGTTGTTGAATTAATTTACTTTTTGAAAATTCAAATTGGTTTTAAGTGGAGTTTGTTAAAAGGCATGTTCACACAAATCAAAAGATAAAAAATTAAGCGAAGTGCGAGACAGATTTTAAAATGGTGACATTTCAGCGAGAGTTACTGCTTTTAACAAGCCTATTCTACCTAATCATGACTTCCCCATATTTTAAAGTCAATTTTTTCCTCTTTAAAAAAAAAATCAGGTTAAGAAGCCTCTAAATGCAAGAAATAGTCAGGTCAATCCTCATGTTGTTGACATAGATATAGTTTTTTGAAAATTTCAGTCGGATTTTAACTGTAAAGGCCCTAGAAAAATTAAGTGAAGTCCGAGAAAGACTTTAATAATAGCGATCTTTTAGTGAGAGCGACTGCGCTTAACAAGCCTATTCTACCTAATATTGATTTCTTGTTATTTTAAGTCAATTCTTTCCTCTTTTAAAATAAAAAAATGGCTTTCATGTACAGTATGTTAATGTAAGAGCTAATCAAACATGAAAAATTGAGGAGAGGAAGCTTCTATAGTGCGTGAAGTGTGCGGCTAGGCTAAGTGTTAAGTTTTACGTTCCTAAAAGTTTAAGCTTCTAACTTGAATATTTAAACATGTTAAGTGTTAAGTTTGTTATTTTTTTAAAAGTTTAAGCTTCTAGCTTGAATATTTAAATTTCAATATACTCTCTTCTGATACAGTATTAGGTTTATCACCTTTTTAAAAATTTAAGCTCGAAGGTTTGGAGTTAACTTGAATATTTAAGTCTTAATATTAAACTAGTAGAATTCATTCGGCTTACAGCTATTCTTTATTCTGTATTTCATATATTTTTTGTTTTCTTAGGTTATAATGAAATCAATATTCAATTAATAATAAAATACTTCATGTTTATTTAGTTCTCCATTCTTGGATTTCTATATTTATAATTCGTATTTTTATAAAAAGCAAAATACCTAATACCGCGTAAAGAAATTATTATTAAGGACATAATAAGATAATTTAATTTTACCGAAATAAAAACAGTAAACGAATATAATTTTATCAAAAGATGATTATTCTTTACCTGTATATATCTCTATTTTCTAAACTCGAATTTTTTTTTATTAGATACATAGATTAAATCAAACTATTAGCATCAATATACAATATTTGCAAAGCAAATGGATCGAGTTTTTAGACTTTTGATATTGAGATACTAGGCAAGCCAACACCTTTTCTTCGCCAGCTTTTGATGCCATTGACTGTGTGCAACTCAATAAGTTAATTCTCCCAGCTTCTAATGTTGGAGATGCCGGGCATGAGAAACTTCTTGAATCAGGGAAGAATGGCGCCTACACCAGCAGTTGAATAGTGTTCATGACTTCCATAATGCTTTACGTAAATATTCCATTGCTCATGGCTTCACATACAATTTTAAGAGAACATGAAGGTAGGCGTGTAATCGTTAATTGCAATGTTGAAGGTTGCCCTTGTAGGATTCTTACTTCAAGAGCGTCTAGCTACCAAGCAGTTATCTCGAATTAAAAAGATAAATTATGTATTTTATTTTTTAAGATCTAATTTTAACAAAGAAAAGACCTATTTGAAGAGAACTCTTGTGCTTTTCTTTTTACAATTGCAAAACTTAACACAAAGTTAAAATTCTAGCTTGTGAATAGAGGAAGTTTGAACTAGAGTATTTCTAAAAAAATAAAAATGAAATGAGCGTAAAAAAAAAAAAAGAAACCTATTGTGCTGCCAAATGCTCTCAGCTCTCAATTTGGGTAAAAAGAAAGGAAAATTCATCAACCAAGTATCATAAGTTTTAGAAATTGTTATTATTAGCATAATAAAAGTAATCTTGGAGGATTCGGTGGAAGAAATATTTACTTACCATTTATTCAAGATTCAGTAGAGGAACTATTTACTTACCATTCGAGAAATAATTCCTTATCATTTCTCTTGTTATTTAAAACCATTTGTTTCCTGTTTTATGCAGCCTTGTGCTCACCTTCTCCTTCATGGAGTTGACAATAAATCTTTTAATTTCAGTTTCTAGTTTTATAGTTTCATGTTTGTTTTCTACAGTAATTCAAATTTTCTTTTGTTATATCTTAAAAATATAAATATTAAATTTTATAAAGATTTATATGATATTTAAAGAGGTTTATAGAGTAAAATTTTAATTTCAAAACTTGGACAAGGGTTGTTTTAAGAATATAGGTGTATAGAGAGTATTTAGGGTTCATATAGCCCCTCCTTTTTAGAAAAGTATGATTGAGGTTATTTGCACCAATAATACTTTAAACACCCAATGACCCTTTACCCTATTCATGTAATTTAAAAAATAAAAGTATTAATCTCTTTACCCTATTTATATAATTTAAAAAATTGAAGTATTAATCTCTTTACCCTATTTATGTGATTTAAAAAATTAAAGTATTACTCTACACACTCTCGATATTCCAAAATAGTTCCTTAAATTGATCTTTTTATATTATTTCATTAATTTTTTTACACTCTACACGGAATAAAATATTCTTCTTTGTTATTACCATATCTTTTCTTCCTTGAAAGCTAACGTCTTAACCCAAAAATAAATAAATAAATAAAAATAATAAAAATAATTATGGAGTTCACTATCTGGAATTATTATTTTTTGTCGTTGCTCACCCATGTAATTACTCCCTATGGAAAATCTCGTTACTATAATTTCTGCTACATATTGACCAGAAAAAAGTGGTAAAATAATTGATTACCCTACAATTAAAGAGCCCATAAATAAAACAAATCTTCAATTCTACAGGCGAACTTTGGGTTTAGGAAAAACAAGAACACAACCGTTTTACCTTAAAACTTTGGAGTCGAGCGAGCTTCAGCCATTTAGTTGCTAATATCAAAATTTAAATAATTAAATATTAGATCCTGCGCTCTTCACCTGCTTCCATCAAGCCACCATTACGTCCACCTGCTTTCCATTAAGTCGCCATTAAATCCACCTACTTCGTGGACTAAGAGATGCAAAGCCATATTTAAGTATATATGGAGAAAATAATGCACAAAGATAAGATGTAGAATGATGTGATTGTTACAAAATATAAAGAATATTTAATAGTATCAGTTTAATTTGTATGAAAAAGCTTCAAAAAAGAGGGTCTGAATTGAAATTTTTTCCATATGTTGCATGCCATGTAAACTCAAGAAAAAAACCTGTAAACTAAAGTCTGCTAGTTCACATTAAACTAGTATTACAACACAACAAATATATAGTTTATTTTAATGCTTATCTTGTTACCTCGAATTCCAGCCTTTCGGTTGCATGCAATGTGAATCGAATTTAAGTCAATTTTTTTTTGGGTCATAAGGTCAGATTCATAGGTCTAGACCCTCTCCTCTATATAAGGCCCCATAAATTATTGTTACTTGGTCAAGTTTCAGTTAGATTGGTACCTGTTGACGATATGTTTCTAATGAAAATTCTGGTACTCTTATCATGGTTGTTCTTGATATCCATTTCACCAAGTTCTATTGGAATCCATGTGATTTTGGTTTCTGGCCAATGTCAAAGGAATCAGCAATTGTGGTTACTCCAAATGAAGAGCAGCCTCATCTTCAATTCTTCTTTGTCAATACATCTGGTGCAGTGGAACCAAAGCACAGATTGTTGTACTTGGAGCGGCGTAGACTGTGATGTTACTGGTCATGTCGTTGGTCTCAATCTGAGGAATGAATCAATCTCTGGGGGTATTGAGAATGCAACTGGTCTTTCCAGTCTTCAGTATTTGGAGAGCCTGGATTTGGCTTTTAATCAATTTGAAGGATATCAAGTTCCAACCAGGTTGGTAAACCTCACAAATTTGACTCATCTAAATCTTTCCACTGCTGGCCTCGCAGGACAGATTCCGGACATGATTTCAGGCATGAAAAGGTTGATTACTCTTGATTTGTCATCAAACTACTTTTCCGGTCCAATCCCATCTTTTCATATGTCTAGAAATCTCTCCTACCTAGACCTCTCTAATAATGATTTTAGGGGTCCGATACCATCCACTGGTTGGCAGCAGCTTTTGAGTCTCGCTTATATTGATTTCTCCTACAATTCACTTAATGGAAGTATCCCCCCATTTCTTTTCACACTTCCATCACTACAAAAGCTTCAACTTTCCAATAACCAACTTGAGGGCCAAGTTCCTGAATTCTCAAATGCATCTTCCTCTGTACTTGATACCCTTGATTTGAGCGGCAACAAACTGCAAGGACCCATCCCCATGTCCATCTTTGAACTTGAAAAACTTCAAATCATTGTACTTTCTTCTAACAAGTTCAATGGCAGTCTACAGCTACGTACGTTTCAGAGACTTGGCCACCTTACAAACCTTGACCTTTCATACAACGACTTGGCTCTGAAGGCTAGTAGTGATTCTACTTTGTCTCCTCAGCTCAGCACATTGAGATTGGCTTCGTGCAAATTGAGCTCGATTCCTGATCTTAGGAACCAATCAAAATTAATTGAGTTGGACCTTTCAAACAACCAAATCACTGGGGTAATACCTAGTTGGATCTGGAAGGTTGGTAATGGTGGTCTCAAGCATCTAAATCTTTCATATAATCTCCTGGTGGGTATGGACGAACCTTATTCTATCTCTCCTCTTAATGTGCTTGATCTACATTCCAACCAGATGCAAGGAACGATCCCAAGCCCACCACCAACTGCTGTCTATGTGGATTATTCGAGCAATAATTTTAGTTCTTCCACTATTCCACTCGACATTGGTAACTCCCTCTCCTCCGCCATATTCTTTTCTCTTTCAAACAATAGCCTTACAGGTGCTATACCTGAATCCTTTTGCAATGCTACAAAACTTCAAGTTCTTAACTTGTCGAACAACAATTTGAGTGGCTCAGCACCAGTATGTTTAATCGAAAGGAGCAAGACACTTGGTGTTCTAAATTTAGGGCAAAATAATCTTGGTGGCACTATTTCTGATTCATTCCCTGAAAATTGTGGATTACAAACTCTAGTTCTCAATCGAAATCAACTGGAAGGAATAGTTCCAAAATCTCTAGCAAATTGCACAAATTTGGAGGTTTTAGACCTTGGAAACAACCAGATCAAAGATACGTTTCCATGTTGGTTAAAGAATGCCCCTAGGTTGAGAGTCCTAGTTTTCCGATCAAACAAATTTCATGGGACCATTGGTTGTCTAGAAAATAATGTCTCTTGGCCATTGCTTCAGATTGTAGACTTGGCTTCCAACAACTTTGGTGGACGGGTACCAACGAGATTCCTAACAACGTGGAGAGCAATGATGGTTGATCAAAATGAAGCACAGTCAAATCTCAAACAACTCCGATATCAATTCCGGGGATTCAGTCAATTATACTATCAAGATGCAGTAACAGTTATCAGTAAAGGTCAAAAGATGGAGCTAGTGAAGATATTAACTGTGTTCACTTCCATTGATGTTTCATGCAACAATCTTGAAGGACCACTACCAAAAGAGGTAGGACTATTCAAAGCACTCCATATTGTCAACTTGTCACATAATTCTATCACCGGCCCAATCCCAGCATCTGTAGGAGAGTTGCGACAGCTAGAATCCTTGGATCTCTCAATGAACAACATGAGTGGAGAGATCCCTTCAGGAGTTGCAAGTCTAAGTTTCCTTTCGTTCTTGAACCTCTCATATAATCACTTTGTGGGAGAGATTCCGTTAGGTACTCAACTCCAATCATTTTCAGCAAGTTCTTTTAAAGGTAATGAAGGGTTATGTGGACCTCCTTTGACAAAAAAATGCACATCTTCGAGCATGATACTACCTTCAACACCAACTTCAAACAATGAATCAATTAATTGGGAGTTCATAATTATGGCATTTGGATTCATGGTAGGCTTTGGAGTAGTTGTTGCACCCGTGACATTTTCAAAGAAAGTTAATAATTGGTATGACCGTCTCATCAACAAAATTCTGAAGTGAAATTTAGCAGGTGAAATGGATGTATTACCATTTAGTACTGGATTTTTTTACTTTTGTTTTTTGATAAATTTGTATGATATTTTCATTTTGATGTATTTGATGTTTAGAGAATACAGATAATAGCATTATTTGTGACTAAAAACAAGCACAAGATATAAGATACGAAATGTAAAATGAACACCAAGAATTGTATCATGGTTTGGCATCACTGTCTACATCCACCTGATCAAGTCCAAAACTAAACATCACTAAATATAAAACAATGGTTTACAATCAACAATGGTTCTTCTGTTTTTTTTTTTTTTTTTTTTTAGGTANTGGTTCTTCTGTTTTTTTTTTTTTTTTTTTTTCGGTCCTCTCAGTATAGTGGAAGTAAAGAACGGGGTTACTCAAGAACGGATTAACTCTCATCATAAATAGAAGGTTTTATTATCCAAACCAGAAGAATCGGGTAATCTATAAGAGGAACAAAGACTTCAGATAGAGGCAAATAAGAGTGAGATAAAGGCAATTCAGAGCAAGATACAGGAACATCGGGAGATAATTAACACTTCGAAAACCAAATTTCAATCACTGGAGATTAATATAGCATATATTTGTTTTTTGTTTTTTTAGGTCTGATAACAATAGTTAAGTTGTTTGTTTTTATAAACGAAAAAATGTCTTAAAACTAGTAATTTTACATATATGCCTTATTAATTATATATTATATACGTTATATCTTTCACATAGTATAGAAACATTTTCAAATGATCAACAAGACATAACTAAAATGAAATTACTGAAGTGCTATTAAAATTTTATGTTTTTAATTAATTTATCTTACAAATAATATGAAAAAATAACACACATATATATATATATATACAAAAGCTATTTGGTTGTATAATTTTAAATGATTATTAAGAATATGTTTCAAACAAGAAAATAATTAAAAAAAATTATATTTTCAATTAGGGAGATAAGCTATAAGAGTCTTACAAAGGTATTTAAAGGTAGAGACAAGTTAAGAGTTTTACAAAATAGGAAAGAAATAAAATAAATAAGGGTATTTAAGATCATTGAATTTAGAAATTTATTCAGATGCAAAAACAAACACCCCCTTAATTTTAAAAGTAGATGGAAAGAATTGACTAGGGTTGAATGATAAAAATACTCACACTTGAAGGATTGTGGTGGTACAAGTACGAAAATCAAATTTTAAACAATATTACGCCAAACCTTAAGGGTAGTCTATGATATTATCCTAAAAAAAATAAATAGATCATTTTCATATATATACATTCCCAGTTATAATTGAGAGTTAATCAAATTTTAGAGAATTAAAAAATAATAATAATAACTAACAAATTTAAGGGAAGGTTTATCTATCTCCTAAACAATTCGTGGGAAAATAAAATTCTGACGAATCTCGTAAAGGAAACTGCATCAACTGAAGCTATCACATGCTTAAGGCACTCTTTTCGCATGCTTGACAAATCTAATGTAATGGATTGCAACTTAAAATGTTACTCTGTAAAATATATTAGTAATGGATTGCAACTTGAAATGTTACTCTGTAAAATATACTATTCTTCGACTTTTCTTCCATGAAACAGCTAGCATTTCTGAAACAACTTTGGTTAAATTCTGCCATTCTGTTTTCCAGTTCGGTTTTCATAACAAATTAAACAGGAAAATTTTTGAAAATTTTGGATCTTTCTTTTAATTTTATCTTGGATGTCTTCAATCATGTCTTGTGGAATCTTCTTTGTTAATTCATTTATGTTGTTCTTTGGTATCTATGCTTTTTAGTAAGAAAATGGTGGAAAAATGATTTTTTTTTTTTTTGGTAATTTTCAAGTTTCCATTATAGTGGGTGTGTGGAATTTTTGTTGAAGTTGAGGTGTTGGTGTGTTTGTGTTAGTTAGTTCATTTTTTTTTCCTTTTGTGTTTTATTTTATGATTTCTAAGTTGATCAGGATTTATTGTTCTCTGTATGATTTATAAACAATAGCATGATCTCTAATCATTTTAATTTTCTTTATCATCAATATTTACAAGGCTCCGTTCATCTTCTTTAGCTCTGCTTTTGTCAATTTCATTCAATTAACCAAATATTATAAAATTTATAGATTATTATATTTAATTGTCATATCATAAATTTAATTGGATGACTTTCCTTAATCTTTATTATAATTTGTGGTTTGTTTTTTTGTACATTTCAAACTTCATCTAAAGATAACTTATTGATTATTTAGTTATTTTGATAATGAATTTCTCATATTAGAATTGTATATACTTTTCATTTTATTGCAAGTATATGTCAATGCATTAAATTTTTATATTTAAATGTTCTAAACTCTTTTAATGACTTTTTCTGTTAATTTAAAACAAAAATTCAAATTAAACTTTCATCTCTTGAACTTTTGAAATAAAAACAGTTATTAGCTTTTGAATTAGGTCGAAATAGACTCGTCGGGGGACCTTTTTTTTTTTGTCTTAAATTTGAATAAGTCTCAACTAAGATTGAAGTCTGAATATTTGAATCTAAAAGATATATTTGTTTTTTTATTTATTTAACATTTAATTCAAATATATGAAAACTAATATTTTTAGCTATGCATGTTATCAATGTCATTTTCACTTAATTTTATGCACATGTTAAAAGCATTTGCAATCAATGTTTGACAAAATTATTATTGATGAATTTAAATATTATAAAAATTTATAATATTAATTATTTTATCTTATAATATAAAATATTAATAAATTATATTATGGGTTTGATTTATTTAAATGTATTTAGTTGTGTAAAAGTCATTACTTTTATTACTATTGTATAAGATTTGACGTAGAAATAAGTTAGGTGACCATTAAATAAATAAAAAATATTTACAGAATTATAAGAATATATTATAATAATATAAAAATAAAATATAGGTTATATATAAATATGTGATAAATAAATATTATGAGGATATTGTAGAGAATTAGAAGAGAGAAAAATGACTGAGATATTTGCATTTATAAAAAAATTAAATTTATATTTTTTTATTCATATATTTTTATTTGAGAATCCGATAAAGTCAAGAAAATAAATACTTAAAAATATCTAAAATCAAAGAATAAGTGTATTCTCATACTTCAGATAAAAAAAAGAAAGAAAGAAATAAAGAAAGACAAATGAATAAGAAGATAAAGGAAACTTTAAGTGGTAAGTCCATCAACTCTTTTTCTGTCTTGTTAGTGGTTAGTTTCTCTATTCAAACCAATCTAGCTTTTGAGCTAAATATTCATTCGCATTCATTCAATTTTATAGCAAGGATGGGTGGAAATCTGGTAGATTTATCCCAACAATCAAGATGCTTCATTTTCTTTTCCATCATTGGAATGGACCCAACGAGGAATCTTCGGAACATTAAAAGTGAAACTTAAAAAAAACAATCAAAATTATAAGAAAGTGTTAAAAATAACCATTATTTTAAAAAAAAAATTAGATGTCATGACATGATCATTGTTCAATAGTTAAACAAATTTATAACCCAAAAAGAATTGTCAAGTTGTCAAGCCTAGATTTTGATAGCTATAGAGTCGTCGAGCGGTCAGTAAATGGTCTTGAAATCTAATTTAAAAAAATATATAGTTAACTTTCCAAATCCCTATAGTTTTGAATAATTTTTAAAAATCTTTAAAACTAAGATGGATGGTAATAGCTTGATTTTATAAGGTACTTAATTTTGTTAGAAATAGAATGCAGAAAACTACTAACCTCCAGCCATAGCAAAAATTGACGACGAAGATAGATGGATATTGAAACCTTCTAACCTTAAGCAAAAGCACTACAATGGAATAAAGTGAATTAGCAAATGCTCAGGTTATAGGGACTCTACCTCATTTCACTCCTATATATACGCACATCTCTTTTAATGAAGTAATCGATGGAAACCCAAAAGCCACCTCTCTACTAAAGGTATAACTGATGGAAACCCAATAGATGCCCTTAATATGAATAGTCATGATATTGAAATTAAACACAGTTAGTGGAGAAAATTAGGAGCACTCAAGTTAAATTATATTCAACGTAACTGATGAATGAATTTTATAACATTCTCCCACTTGATTCATATATTTTCTCGCAAGTACTGATACATCCACTACTGTATAATCCATGATTCCTTATAATTAAAATTAAAGAAATAAACTACATGAATTATAGCTATAATCATTTGAGAACCCGAATATTACCTTTCATGTATCACAATGCAATTTCTTCTTTTAATAATAAATTTGTATATGGTATTTTTAATTGTAATAAGCCCTATGCTTATTCGAAGTCCGAACATAATGAACAAACTCTTATATTTATTATAAAATAATTATTGTATAATTATCATTCTCTAACCGTAAATGTGTAAACCCAAATGAGAAGACAATATATATAGAAACTTTATGAGTTTCATTACAAATATGTATTACCTATATAACACTACAAAACAACAAAAGTCATATAGAAGAACCAAGTCTCATATGTACTAGAGTGGCTATCGGTCTGGTATTAGGATAGCGTGTTATGAGACCCTTTATGGTGGGCCATGAGGATTTTCTCTTGTGTTGAGCGGTGTTAGAGGAAACCGTGATGTTGAGTTTGGAGATGGTTCTGAAAATTTCTGAGGAAGTGAGACTCAGGGTTCATAGGAAAGTCATTTTTACGTTACTTCAAGTATTTGGGACCTTGAGATGGATTAAGGTAGGGGTTTGAGAGTGGTTTTGCCACCGTGAATACGGAAAAAATTGTGATATGTAGTATGTTCCAATGTTGAGAGGACACGTATTATGGACTGAGACGTGTGTTGGACTAGAGTGAAATGGACATTTACTCAGATATTTCACATGGTGGAGTCCCTATCCAGAGTGTGGATGTAAGAGGATGAGATGTATTCACAAATTTCGAGGACGAAATTTCTATTGAGATTCTTAGGTTAAACATGGCATGTTCATGGTTAGATGCACACAAGAGAAGGATTAAAACATGGCATTCAAGAATATTCGGCCAAGAACACCAAGAATATTCTTTAGCCAAAACATGCATGGTGTAAGAACAACTATTTACCTTTCTTCAAGGTATATTGATGTAGATTATTGGTGTTATCTTTGAAGTAAAGCTTCACAAATATCAAGCCTCCACAAGAAATCCATCACATACATATTTAAAGAGAAATATTAGAAAGATAGAACAAAATGAAGAACTAACTCTTAACCAAAAACATTTTTGGCTTTTATAAAGATTTAGAACTGGTCTTTGTAACAATTTTAACTTTGCTCATTTAAGGGCTTTAACTATCCCTTGTTTTGCTAATGAGTCTTTCATAAGTTTTTCAACTTTGCTCATTTAAGGACTTACATTATACCTTGTTTTACAAACAAGTCCTTTACAAAGTTTAATTATCAAAGTAGTGTTTTAACTTCATTAAGTTTACACTTGTAATATATTAACTCTTTAAGATTTCATAATTAACCCTTAAGACCAATTACATGTAATTTCCTTAACATTTAATAAATTACATATAGCTCCCACAATTACATACTAACACTTAATATGTCTTTATGTAACATTTACATCTTGTTTCGATATATCCTACAAGGTGCTAGCCTTGATTCCGGACAATTAATTTTCAATCTCTTCTCTCTTAGTGTATTAAGTTTACGGTGTGACTTTGTAGATTCATCATGAGTTAGCCGTGAGTCATTATATACCGTATGAACCATACGCCTCTGTACTAGATTCGACCATGATGTCTCGGTCAAAGGATTATCACGTACACTAGTACACTCAGACGATAATTCATTGACTATATGTATGACCATGTGATTTATCGTCATCCGGTCATGTTCGATAAATAGTTCACTAACTATTAACCCATACTAATGCCCTAGTAACATGACTACCATTGTTACCTGCACTAATATCATCTCAGACATTCATCGGAGGCATTTAGTATGCCTATTGTACGAGGTCATTGCCCAGTCAACCCGCTTCCGTAGGGAACTATTTTTTATAATCTTTATTTACTAATTAAATACATCATCTATACAATTCATATACATACATTATTCATTAACATAATATAAATAAGGAAGCAGCTTACGTATATGAATTAAAGATTTTTTTATTATAACTATAAGGTTTAATTACAAGATGAAATAACTCTTAAACCGATAACACGAATGGTTTCTAGGGCATACATTAACAATTTCTGTAAGGAGGGTAGTTTGTCGTGACCCAAAAAATCAAAACAGTGATTTAGGGGGTGTAAGTGAAAGATTTCAAAGTTTGAAATCATAAAATCATGTAATTTTGACGTATATGGGATGACACGGACGTTATGACATCTTGTATATGAGAATTTAGAGGTATTCGAGAGTTTTCTGCATTTTGGACTAAAAAAATTTTTCATGGGCTCATGGATTTTTTGCTTTAGTGTATGATGTGTGGATTTTGAGGTTCACGTGAGTAGAAAATATGAGGACAGGTCGGCGATGAGATACCAAAACTTTGGGATCAGGATTCACGACTGTTGAAGGTTTAAAAATTTACGATTGACCCCAGGACCCAAAGTCTATATAAACAGCATAGGAGCCCAGAATATTCAGAAATCTATAGAAACACCCCTGATCATCGAAAATTATTATCTCTGGTGATCTTTCGCATTCCCGATGCGTTAGCCCTTATGACTAGTGGCAACAGAAAGCTCTCGGCCTGCTGATCCCGGTGGTGGTCCCTATTCCCTTATTCGGTGTCAAAAAAGTTGTAGATCAGGCTAAGATGCTCGCCTGGGTTAACTTTAGGTCGGTCTATTCTGATGCTGTCAACCCTCGACACTGGTGGCAATCGACTTCTCTCGGTCGGGCGAATCCAACGATGGCCTCAAATCATCGATTCGGTGCATGGATCACCGACAACAAGCCTCGACAGTCATCACCTCCCCAAACTCTGATCTGTCGCTCCAGCCGTCGCTAGGCACCGCCGTTGATCGGAACAAGTCTCCTTCGACAAGACGAATCCAGTGGTACCCTCCGATCATCGTTCCCGATCGTGAATCGTGTTTTTCATTGAGAGACCGTGAATCACGGCTATCGGGGATAATTTTAGTCGGCCCCCTCAGCCTTGGTTCTTGGTAGTTGTACCCCTTCAGGCACCCACTATTTTTTTGGAACTTGACAATTTACCCCTATCATGTATTTTGACGTCGGGAGCCCCAAAGGGTTACAGGTTAACAATCTCACCCCACTTGGTGATCTTTCATAAAATTTATGGGTTTACGGTAACACCCCGAGATATAAAATATCGTTTTAACCCCCGATTTCAGTTTTATATGTTTTGACCCCGTGAATCTGAGGACTCATCTGGGACCCCTAGGATGCATGGATTCATGATACGGATAAAAAAAAGAGAGGAAAAGAGGTTCGGGAGTGGTGGTTCAGATATTGAGGTAAGGTTTTTAATTATACATTTCTATTCCGTTTTTAACATGAATGAGATTTAAATTGACAAATCGGAACGTTACGGGTGCGTGTACGATTTTACCAAAATACGTGGTTAGTTGAGAAATCAGGAGGACGCATATAATAATGTCGCCGGAGTGTGAATACAAAGCGGATTATGGATTATGGATAGCATGTGTGATGGCACGTAAGGATACAACTAGAGTACGGGTGTTACACAAGAGGGAGTATGATATGAAATGGATGATACGCGAGTGATACGCGTGTGACCGTAAGTTACGAAACGAACAAGATTTAGTGGTAAGATGATTGGATGGATAGGACATGAAATCTGGTGTATGGATGTACGTATGTGATGAGATGGAGCAAGTACAAGCGTTACGGTACTCGTACATTAGGGATGATTGAGACACGGACAGTGTCTGATAATGTGTTCGTGAGTAATGCGACGTACAAGATACGGACTGTATGTGGGTTCACGTACGTGATGAGAGATTGATGGATATTTTCTGCAAGTGTACAGAATCGTATCAAGCAATATAGTGATTAAAAATCGGATGTCGAACCCACAGGGATTGATTAATTAAATATTAATTTAAACTGAATTAAAAACTATTTAGATACTGAATAAATCGGATTCAAAGTTTAAATAATAAAAC
>JANLJB010029843.1:0-10628 GCA_026212285.1 Bursera cuneata
GGATCATGATCATGGTGTTATGGTGGCCATTACCAGCGGCTAAAGCAACAACAAGCTCGAATGCAAAGCCTGGTTGCAATGATATGTGTGGGAAAGTGAGTGTTCCGTATCCTTATGGCATCGGTAACAGCGACTGTGCGCTGAACCATCATTTCCATTTGACATGCAACGACAGTCAACTGTGGCTTGGAGACGGTATTATTGCTCTCAATATATCAGTGGAAGAAGGCACAGTGCTTGCCAGTATTGACGCAGCTTACAGTTGCTACAAAGACACGGGGAAGTTGGATTCTAATTTTGTTCAGGAAATCACCCTGGGAAATGGTCCATTCAGGTTTTCAGATACCCGAAACAAGCTCACAGCTTACGGATGTGATACCTTGGCATATATGACTGACGCAGAAGAAAATTTTGGGATTGCCTGTGGATCCATTTGCTCTGGAGACACAGAACATATGAACAGTTCTGATTCTTGCTCAGGCGTCGGTTGTTGCCAGACTCCATTACCCAAAAGTCTCCAGTCATTGAGGATCAGTCTTGATAGCATAAACGGTCATGCCAATCTCTCCACGTTTTATCCATGCGATTATGCATTTCTATCAGACGAAACCGTTTTTAATATTTCAGATCTTTTGTATGCCCACCCAGCCAATGACACTGTAAAATCAAATGTCACCATTGAATGGGTAGTTAATACAGAGAAATGCGAAGACGCAAAAGCAAATTCGTCCTCTTATGCCTGTGGCCAGAACACTAATTGTACTTATTCCGAAAATGGTCAAGGATATCGTTGCTTATGCCAGAAAGGATTTCAAGGAAACCCCTATCTCCCACAAGGATGTCAAGGTAAATTTAAATTAATTCTTTTACTTTTCCTTTCAGGAGTTCATGGTTTTTTTTTTTTTTAAAAAAAACAAACCACAACGTTAAAAACACAACGCTAGCTACTCTTTCTCATGTTTGATAGACATTGATGAGTGCGAAGAGCCACACAATTACCGATGTGAAGGTACTTGCAAGAACACAATCGGGAATTATACTTGTAGCTGTCCACTTGGCATGAAAGGCGATGGTAAAATCAGTTGTCAAGGATTTCGTGTCACCACAATGGCAGCAGGTAATATCATTTTTCAAATTTTAATCATTGATTCTTAAGAATTACCAAAGATTTATTTAATAATCTAGCGTTTAATAACAAAAATAAATAAATAAGGATCGGTGTATATGAACCCTAAAAATGCTTTCGACACCCTCTATCTATATACACTAATTATTGAAGTTTAAAAATAATTATATTCTAAATAATTCTTTTAAAACTGATGCATATAACCAATATGATTAATTTAGAAGGTTGATATTTGATCAGATAAAATATACTATGAAATTTAAAAAAAAAAAAAAATTGTTAACAACCTACATGATTAACTCATGAATATCTATAAAATCACTTTTCTCACTAATTTTAAACAAAAACTTTGTTTTAATTGTATTTCATGTAATTAGATATAAAATTAATTTAATTAGTCTCATAATTCATTTCTAGAATTATGACGATGGTTACCAATTCTTTTAATTTTTCTTTTTTTACAAAAATAGAAATAGGGTACATTTGAAAAGGAGTGTAGAAAATATTTTGAGGGTTCATATAGCCCCACCCATTAAAAAAAAAAAAATTGGAAGAGTACTAACAACATTCTCTTAAGAATCCTGATATCAAATAATGAATATAGAAAAGCAAACTCATTTAATGATAGGTAATGTGTAAATAAATAACTAATATTACATCAATTTGTATACAAAACTCTGTATATTGAGTTTGTAAATGCAACATTACTCATATATATAATACAAGAATATAAACACCAAATTTGATATTCAAAATAAAAGATTGTCTATCAAGTTTGTAAGTGTAGCATTACTTACATATATAAAACTATAATACAAACACCAAACTTGATATTAAAATCAGGACATCACGATATATGTATAGAACCATTCTCAAATCTTTCCCCGTCTCTATAGGCATCTTATAAAGGTAAACGTCCTAGTGTAACCCTTTACATCAAGTGGCTCTCTCTTATAAGATAGCAATATTTGATTCTTTATATCTAACTACTCTCTCCATAAACTAGTAAGATTTGATTTTCAACCTGTGGAGATATTTTATTACTATTAGGATTAGAACTTCTAGTCATTGTAGAAATTCCATTCTTCTTCTTAGAGTTTTCCTACTTCATAAAGAAGTTTAATACATGACTTCATAAAGAAGTCTAGTCGTATTAAGGAAGAGTCAAAGCCTCCCAACAGTTACTACTGAATTGGACTTATTCAACTTGAACTTCTTGATCCACAGCCTCTCAATGTTTTTCTTAAGTTTTATCTCAAGTTATGTGTTAAATGATGTAGCATTTATTATCCTTTGACATTTATTATATGGATGATGGATAATATAACAAGTGTTATGATAATGTCACAATCGTTTAACAAATCATTTAGAATGGGATTTGAGAAAATTATTTGGAAAGAATTTTATTATTCTTAAAATAAATACAAATGTGATATGTTAATTTTTATTAACCTCATCATAAAATAGATAAAGAGTGTAATACTATATTTATCAAGTCGTATCCCTAAGTTTAATTACAGTTCTGGTTTTTCAGAAAAGAACACGTACGAGATCCATAGAAATGCTAGCAAGCTGTTTCATATCTATTTTTTATGGCCCTGGATCTTCATTATTATCTAATATATTCCCATGCAGCAATCGGAGGAATCATTTTCCTTCTCATTCTTGGAGCTCTGACTTTTATTGCATGCAAGGAACGAAGGAAGGAGAGAAACTTCTTAAAAAATGGGGGTATGATATTGAAACACCAGCGTGTCAGGATTTTTAGTGAAGTAGAGTTAACCAAAGCCACCCAAAATTATGATAAACGTCAGTTTCTTGGCGAAGGTGGTTTTGGTTCTGTTTACAAAGGAGTTTTGCCTGATAATACACAAGTTGCAGTCAAGAAGCCTAAAGAAGTGGAGAAGACTCGAATGAATCAGGAATTTCAACATGAAATTGGTGTTGTATCACAAGTGAACCATAAGAATGTGGTCAAGCTCTTGGGTTTGTGTTTGCAGACCAAAGTGCCGTTGTTGGTTTATGAATTCATTTCCAATGGAACTTTATTCAAACAAATCCATGACAAGAGATCACAAGTTCTAAAAGCCTGGAAAAATCGTCTCAGGATAGCTGCAGAAACCGCACTTGCACTTGACTATTTCCATTCCTTGGCGGATCCTCCCATCATTCATGGAGATGTGAAGTCAACAAACATACTGTTGGACGAAAATTATACAGCAAAAGTGTCTGATTTTGGGACTTCAGTATTGATTTCGGGGGTGCAAAATCTTATTGTCACGAAAGTGCAAGGGACTTTCGGTTACTTGGATCCAGAATATCTAATGACAGGTATCTTAACAACAAAAAGTGATGTCTATAGTTTTGGGGTCGTTCTTGTAGAGCTATTAACAGGAGTGAAACCTGGCTCTCGCATGGCATCTGGGGAGAAAGTTAGCATCATTCAATATTTTGTCTCGGCAATAGAGAACAATAGTCTCTTTCAAATTCTAGATTTTGAAGTAGCTGATCAAGATGAAATGGAGGAGATAGAAGCTGTCGCGGAGCTTGCAAAGAGATGCTTGAGTGTTAGTGGCATAAAAAGACCAACTATGAAAGTTGTTGCTGAGGAGCTTACCAGGCTGAAAAGGATGCATGAAAATTTTTGGGCTCAACAGAATAGTGAAGAGACCGAACACCTATTAAGTGAATTATCATGGTCCAAAACTCCTGTGATTTCCCAGCCAGATGTTCAGACTGTGATGAGTTTAGAAATTGAGGACCCCAGTGTCAGCATTTGAGATTTGACCAGTATCAGTTTCTCGTAGTATTTGATTCTCTTTATAATACACTATTTAAGTACAGATTGTCCCGCAATTTGTCCAAGTTTAAGTTTATATCCATTTGGCAACTCTTAAATCTAAGATATCGTCGCTTTTTCCAATCAATAATAAGAAATGTGTGCTGGAATTGTGCCCGTTTCCTCGTTTAAATTGACTTTTATAAGTAGGAGGAAAAGTAGAAAAGTTATTTATATAAATCTATAAATATAAAGGTTAGAATAAGTTCTAGTAATAAAAGAGGGATTAAACATAAAGAGATAATTAAGATAAAACATTTATAAGGATATGAAAAAAGACATAAAAGTAGGAAATAGTTTCAAAACTTTATTAGTATGAGGTATCATGTGTTATCTCTTATACTCTTGTGAATTTATCACATCATCTGTGAATATAGGTAATTTATGTCGAACCATGTTAAATAATATCTTTTTGTGTGATGTAATTTATTATTTATATATTATCGATCTTGATGTTCAATATATTTCTGCATAATTTCTTACAAATACTATCAAAGCGCGCTCCAAGTTATGAACTGGAAAAATATTAATTTTTAGATTAAGTATAAACAAAAGAGATGGACTTAAAATTATAGTACTGAGAAAATATTATATTTCTAAATTTAGTATATACAAAAGAGATGAGCTACAATGATTACAAGTGGTAGGTGAAATAAATCTCAAGTAAAAATTTTGGTAAGATTTTCATGATTGTAACACTATAATAGATGCAATGCTGATGAAAGTGTTTTTCATTATATTTGTCGCTTAAACGGAATACTCACCAAGGTGAAGATTATTGGGATTGTGACTTATTTCTAATTTAAGTTGACTTAGAAGAAGTAGAAAAAGTAGATGGAATAGGAAATAGACTTGTATATATATATAAAGTAGAAGAAATAAAAAAATAAAACTGTATAATAAATAGAAGTTCTACTCTTATTAGAAATAAAATATCTCTAAATAGATTTATAAATACAGAGATTGAAAATTAATTTAGTAATGAAATGAATCAATTTAATAATATAAAAGTGACTAGACATACAAGAGTAATCAAGATAAATACCCTACTTTTTTAAGTTCTATTAGTATGAGATAACGAGTAGAGGTAATGGACAGTTCTAGTACTCTTGTATATTTATGATATAGTAAATTTATCTCTTAACCTACGAAATAGACAATTGATATCAACTCATTTTAAATGTTGAATCACATTAAATATTACGTCTCTTTGTATAATATAATTTATTATTTACATATTATCAATCTTGATGTTTAATATATTTTTACATAGTTTCTTATAATGTCAATTGAATAATTTTAGTATAAGGAAAAACATTTTAGTATAGAGATAGACATTTTAGTTCTTCAAACTTCGTACAAGAGATTTTGATAGTTAATCCAACTCGTAGCATGCTCTGTCGGAAAGTTTGAGAGTTAATGTTAGGAGAGAAAAACTTCAAGAACCCATTGCCGAACGAGAAGGGATTGAGTCATTTGACAGGGAAGGACATGATCGAGGAGTGTCAATAGCTAAGCTTTTGTTTTTTATTTAACGAGATAGACTCATCAACAAAGATTTCCTATCCTTACCATTGCAAAAGAAAAACCAAGATTAATCCTCAGTCTCAAGTTTTAATCTGGATAGATTCAGATTCTTGCTTTACCTAGTCGCATATAACTCCACATTCGTTTGAGAGTATTTTTGATGAACAAAAACTACTTCTAGTGAAAAGGCCTCACTCCATTACGTTCAAGTTGGCAACTTCAAATTTTTTGCCAATCAACATTCTGACCCACAAAATGTAACGTCCAAAATAAGTGTACAAAATAAATAAATAAAAGAAAGTGAATACTTTTGTTCAATCTCCAAATCCTCTAGAAAGGGAATGTTTCAGTGCTCTACATCAGACCAATGCTTTCCAGGTTATATATATGTACACAGACTGTTATCATATGGAGCATGAAGAAGGAATCATATTCATAAGTCATAACAAAGCAAATATAAGTAGATAAAGCATAATCCTATCTTATAAGTATTCAACACCTATACAACCCTGGGATTCCTCTAGCTAAACCTATTATATTAAACCCAAGCATCTAACCCATCAAGTGCTCCCACACGGTGACAAAAAGAAGAGTGAATTTGCACCATCCAAATTTATTTCCTGTCCTAAAATGCTGCAAAAGCTAACACAAGAATGTTACATTTCTAAACCTAAAACTTACTTTAATGCTTATAATTTCAAGAACATTAAAGTATTTACGTCTTCATAAACTCTCATCACTTCAATCTTCTTGAAATAAAACCTTTAATAATATCTAAAACCATGAACTTCTAAATCCACGATGCTACACCACCTCATTTATCTTGTACATTCAAAAATTAAGGTACGGACCTCAATCTGCATTGTGAGACTGATCATGCTCAATAAAATCTAATGCGTCTTCTTTGGTGACAACATTGACCCAGCTCACCCTGTTTTTGTGAGTCACCCCATATATTTTGTCAGCTACTTTCACAAGCTCTGGCCGAAATGTTGTTGTTATAAATTGAGTATTTGCAATGTCTGCCAGACGACGAATCATATCTACAATTTAAATAATTAAGGATCTCCAAAAGAGTTTTAAAGCAAATGCAGAAATTATCAGCAAAACAATTTTGAACCGAAGCACAAGCCAGTAAATCAGAATCAAGGGTGAATCTTGTCACATAGGCCGCCCAATGCAATCTAAAGCTGTATGATATTATTGCACTTGATTAAAAAAACCCAGCTCCAGCAACTAAATTGAAGGGTTAATCCTACTTTAGAATGATACTCAGTGATATGGGATACAGATGGTTATCACTCACACACACACACACACACAAAAACACACACAAGGTGTAATAGTGTATATATTTAGAAACTTATACCTGGTTACAGAAATGAAGACTTTGACAATGTTGAAATGAAGGCTTAGATAGAAGTGGAGAGTAAGTCAGTGCTGGAACACACACGAAGGGAGATAAGGGGATAAAATAACAAAACACACAAATGGAGATAAAGAAATAAACTAACAAAATACAAAAGATGGGAGGAAAAAACCATTAAATCCAAGGAGGTATATATAATAAATAGGATACTTCCAACGGCAGTTCTGTATTGAGGATCCAGAGCTGCATCTATTTCATCAAATAGATAAAATGGAGCAGGATCACATCGCTGTATGGCAAAAATAAGTGTCAGAGCCACAACAGTTTTCTGACCTCCAGACAATTGCTTCATCGACTGTGTCTCCCCTTGCCCGGTAAAAGAAACCTGCCACCACCAAAGCCAACCCATACATAAGATGACAATAGCTTTGGTTGTAAACAGTGGGATTGTTTTAGAAGGACCAAATATCTGAAGTGAAACCCACTGCAGACCAGAAAGATACTCTTCCTGAATTAATTAAAAGATACAAAGACAATAAAAACTAGACATTTTTTATGCTAGATGGTGTGATTCCTAACTACATATGCATACTGTATGCTTAAAATGCTTCTATGGAAATACTTGCCTTCACTTTCACACCAATGTATTTCTCAACCCTCCCTTCCAAATCAGCTTCAGGAGACCCATCATCATCATTATCATCGTCACCATCCTAAGAATAAAACCAAAACCATTATTTATTAGATTTACCAAAAATTAGACACGATTTAATAAATCATACCTCATAAACCATACTGTTTCATTCAACAGCCCTCAGTACCATACTTCCCAGAACTATTTTGAAAATCACAAAGACTATAAACTCATTTTAAACACAGATTTTAAGAGGTTAACTTTGACAGAGAAAAATTATAAGAAAAGTATATGAGGAATAAATTAAGTTCTAGTAAAGTAACCTGTACCCTCTCGCACATTCACAATATCCTAACAAAGAAACTTCGAACAAAAGAATATAGTAGTTTAAAGATGTCAAGACAAGAAGATTATACGAGAAATCAGAAAGCAAGTGAAGCTAAATATATCATCTTTTCAGATGATCTTAACCAATTGACCAGCATATAGATGGAGAAACTATAAAAGACCGCAGCTATGCGAGAAGATGAATTTGAATCTTGAAAACAAATGCTTCTAAAAAAAAACCTTTTTCTTCATCATAACTAGATGGCCATGACCGCCTTGGACAAGTTCAGAGAATACTTCTCGAAAGTGACGAGCAACTCCTTTGAAAGTACGTTCTATTGATTCATCCTTCCGTTGATCTAAAACTTGTATCAGTTCTTTTATTTTCTGCGAAAATGTATCAAATCAAGTAAATCATATCTTTTAAAACATACCATAAAAAATAAAATTCTATATATGAGAATCAACTGAGGGAAATCTCAATGCATTATTACCTCGTCACCTGCATCCAGTTCAGCTTGCCTTCTTTGGAGTTCTTCTCGTTGCTCTGTGAAATTTACATACTGGTCAAGTGCTTTCTTATTTACATGGCTAAACTGCTGCAGTTGCTCATTGCACCTGTGAAGAATTTTATGTAATTCTTTGATGCTCTTCCGCTTATACCTGCCAATTTCAATATAAAAATAAATAACTTAACACATTTAAAATCAAGGGAAACACTTTCAACTGTAAGTAAATATACCAAGTATGTCCTAAGATGAGAACAAAAATCATACTTCAAAAATTCCAATGATATAAAAAGGTAGAACTACATTAATCAAACAAACTATAGGTAAAATTTGGTCAATACACAAAAACTCTTAACAACTCTCTATCTTCCGAGTCTAAACAACCTGAAGCACAAGTATAAAACAATTTTGAAAATAAGTAAAGCATTGGTACAGTTAATCTGGCAAAATGAAATAACAAAGTAACTTCAAAAACGTCACAGGAGCTATACGTGTCAAAAGCATCAGAAGACAATGGACCCAGTTCCCTAATTTTCTTCGAGTACTCCTCCTGCTTAGCAAGAAGAATATTCCTTTTACTCAGTAGTTGTTCAAGTTCTCTTGCATCCTCCTGAAGTTTCTTCTCATAGTCATCCTCCAAAGTCTGTATTCACAAGTTATCATTTTAGCAGCAGTATTAAACAATATAGATATATATAAAATTTTGGGATAGGAAACTGAAGCTGTCAACAAAAACCAGGCTGAAACACAATAGTACTATGTATGCTACAAAAACTGAAATGATGGGAAAAGAATTCTACACATAAATTTCACCTTCAACTTAGCCTTTTCATCCTTGATCTTCTTGAGCTCCTTTGTTAGTATAGATATATTGTCAGAAATCCCTGCAGAGCAATAACTTCAGTGAAAACTTAAAATCCATAACCTAAGCTTCATAATTGAAACTTTGCGGAAACAATAAGAAAAGTCTCACTTTCAAGCTGCTGTAAGGTATCCCGAACAAATAATTTAGCATCCCTCAGTTCCTGCCTCTTTAATTCAACTTCACTAGGTAAGATGTCAGTCTCTACAGAAGATATAAGTACTTCCAACTCTTGCTTCCGCCTCTTAAGGTTGGTTGTTAGATTAGTCTCAAGCTCTGATTTTCTTGTTTCAGTCTATAATTACAAAATGGAAATAAATGAGAACATAAATGCTTCTTCAAATCTCAACATGCCAAATAGGTTCAATATGCCAACCTCAATGCGAATCGTTCTACAGGACATAAGCTGCTCCTTAAGTTCCGTTATTTCAGGATTCAAACGTGATAGAAGATCTTTTTCCTTTGGTGTTAAGTGATCAATGAGCTCTGTTCCCATTTCAGCCCGCTTCATAGCCATACTAGCTTTAAGTTGATCAATTTGAGTCCGAACATCTGAAAGTGACTTTTCCTACAAACAAGTCAAATAATCTGAGTGGGTAGCACAGGCCATGGAGAAAACCACATAATATTATTTATTAATACAGAAACAACAAAGCAACTGCTACCAGAAATGATCAATTGTCATTAAAGGTCTCAAGATACCTTATTTTCAAGAGCTTTAGAAATAATTTGTTTCTGCTTATTAGCATTCGAAATATCCTGCTTAAGCTGTTCCAATTCTGATCTGTCATGGGCTTGCTTGGCATCAATTTTCTGCTGCTCAGTGACAAGTTCTGTGATTTTCTGGTCTATTCGTGAGATCACTTAAGTTAAAGAATGTGCAGAAGTATACATGGAAAATCATTTAGTATCAAAACGACAAAGATATTAAAGAGTCAGGTAAGTATTAGATTGTCCAGAAGTTCATTGCTTCAATCAGAAAAAATCAATGGACTGATTTGATCAACAACTTTAGGAGCAGAAAATAATGAAAAAGTAGACATTTAGCTGCAGCTGTTAACAATGAATGAGGGAGAAGCAAAATATGATGGTTTTTCTCTAAAGAACAACAGAAGCCTTGGCATGCCAATGAAAAGTCAAATGCAAAAAGAATAGATAAACTTTTATCTTCACAGAAACCTTTATTTTAATATGATGGAGGCAATGAAAATAGATTTTGTCTGCCCTGCCCTATACTTCAAGGAGGATTGTAATTGCAAGCCAGAAACTCAGCAAATTCTGTTGTACCACATGATTATGGTTCTTGCTGCAATAGAATTCATGAGACCGGTTCCATACGGTCAGAACTAACACTCACTTGTGCCAAAGAAGTTGTATACTCTTTTAATGAAATTTATCACTTACAGCCTTGAGCTTTGGATTACAGGGCTAATAA
>JANLJB010029844.1:0-17711 GCA_026212285.1 Bursera cuneata
CAGAAAATTAGACCAAGAAAAGAATAGTATCGGGATGGGGGAGGCACGGCGATAGATAGGGGAGGCTTCGAAGTGAGAGAGAGAGGGAGATTGAGCTGACGAATTTGATTTAGAGACGCCGTTTTAGGAAGCCGTTGAAGGAATCGAAAACGGTGGACAAGATGAGTAGAAACGAAGCAAGCAGCAGCAAAAACAGTAACAGTAACCGTAGACGAGAAACCGTCGTTGATGACTGTGGCACCCGTAGAAGTACTTGTGGTTACTGTAAATCTTCCAGTCGCTCTAGCATCACTCACGGTCAGTCCTTCTCTTATTCTTTGCTTTTTTTTTTTAATTAAAAAAATAAAACGAAATGATTTTCCTCGTATATAACCAATAAGTTGTTTATTGACGAAAATTTGCGAAATTCTTGTTTGCAGAAATTATTTGTTGGAATTGTGTTCGTATTCGTAGTTATCTGTTATATGTTGAACATATTGTAATTTGTATTTCTACCTTGGGAAGAAAAATTGTAATTTTATGATAATTGACTGTGAAATTCGTTGAAATTTTCGAAAACTGTTGATATTGCCAAGCAAGTTGATTATTTTTTATAAAAGAAAATCTGATCTTCCCTTGTTCTTGTAGGGTTATGGGCGTACAGCATTACGGTTGATGACTACCAAGGTTGGTTAAAATAGTCGGTTTTGACATGAAAGCTTGTTATCTTGGTGAACTTATATGGTTGTATTGCTTAATGTATGAGTAAATTATGGAGATATGAAAACGTAAGGTTGCAAACTGTCTTACGAATCTTGTTGCAAATTCTTTCGGGATATAATTGTAGTAAAGTTGTCTTAAATGAGAAAATGAAACGAAATCATCCACTCAAGTCAAGGCAGAAATAATTGTTGTACATAGAAATTATTCTGGCTCAGCATCATTTTGTTTACAGCTAGTGTGAAAAATCTTCCCCTTTTCGTAGTTATCTTCCTGCTTGTTGCCTAATTAACTAGTCTGTTGGATGACAATGATAGCTCCGTCATTCTGTGTGCATGCATTAAATTTTAAATAACTTCTTTGCCTAATAGATGTTTGATCTTATTTTAGAAGAGGAACCTTATAGTGGTGTCCATTGATTTAAATTTAATTTGCCTTTCTGGTTGTGGTTCCTTTAAATTGCACCATTCTTATTTAAAGCTCATTTTTCCAGAACTTCTTGATCGGGGCTGGAGAAGGTCTGGTGCTTTCCTTTATAAACCTAATATGGAAAGAACATGTTGCCCATCTTACACTATTCGTTTGAAGGCAAGTGATTTTGTTCCCTCTAAAGAGCAAAGACGAGTTTGGAGACGAATGCAAAGGTAAGCAAGTATACTTTCTTTTGTGTTTCTTAGTTTCTTGATTCTACCTTGCATTGATAGTTATGTTTGTTACATATTATTTCTTCTCTATAAGACCTCTAGGATAAACTTTCAAAATATAATGTGCTTTCATCAGGGTTATCATCTGTTTCCAAGTAATTTTAGCTGCTGTAGCTATTGTATCATAAATGCTAGACTGAGATATATGTATATGTATCTATATTTGTTGGCCAATGTAGGAATCATTACTAGAAATACTAAATTTTTGTGTTAGTTTCATATTCTTGCTTTTGCATGAGTACATTCTGAACCTGTTGATGACACCAACGTTCACTATCTACATCTTAATTTGTTTGCTCTTGTTAATTGATTTTTGTCTTTTGGCACTACTATACCATTTGGTAGGATTTAAATCCAGGTTGTTTGATGCATAGTTTAAAATCATGGGATTAACTTAAAGAAAGCTCCTTGGATACTGACAGTTTTGCATGCCTAGGTTTTTAGATGGGACGCTGGATTTGAAAAAGTCAGTCGAGTTTTTAGAGTATCCAACTACTCCTAACCACCAGGACATTTCCATCGCGGCAGTAAAGGAATCCTTGTCTCGTGACAATCAAGAGAAGCATAAGGAAGAAAAAATTCTGCATTTCTTGGCAGACCAAATTGACAATGCAGTGAATATATGCATTGAAAGTGGGGACTTTCCTTCTGGTATTCAACTTCCAAAAGCATCTGTCAAAAAAGTTTCACAGGCAAAAGGGAAGCTACTAGTTGAAGGAATGGAAAATCTCTTGTTCTCCAGTAACATTGCTTTCCAAATAGCAGCCACATTAAGACGGTTAGAGTTAGCTGATAAGGATGTGCAGAAAATAAAAGTATTTAGTCAAAGCGCCAAAGATGATAGTTTATCTCCCAAAATTGTAGCAGAAAAGTTAGCAAGTTCCTTGAATCGGCTGAAAGGAACCTCTGCTGTTTCTATCAGGGCTTGCAATGGGCACCTTAACTTCTATTCTGCTATGAAGCCAAGTTTTTCTGATGATGACGTTCAAGTCGTCACTATTTCTGAAGAATCTGTTGCAGGGTCTGATGGTAAAGGCAGATGTCTGAAGAACTCTGAACATCCTCAGGGAAAAAGGCATAGGCTTCAGATCCGTCTAAAAAGATCTAGCTTTGATCCCCAAGAGTTCGATTTGTATAGACGATATCAGATGAAAGTGCACAATGATAGTCCAGATCATGTCAGTGAGAGCTCATATAGGAGATTTCTAGTTGACACTCCCTTAATTTTTGTTCCACCATCTGGTGATGGTACCGTTCCTGATTGTGGCTTTGGTTCTTTCCATCAGCAATATCTGATTGATGACCAGCTAGTTGCAGTTGGTGTGATAGACGTTCTCCCTAGATGCTTGTCTAGTAAATATTTATTTTGGGATCCGGATTATGCGTTCCTATCACTAGGCAAGTATTCAGCTCTGCAAGAAATAGGTTGGGTGAACGAGAATCAAGCGCATTGTCCTAGACTTGAGTATTATTATCTTGGCTATTACATTCATTCTTGCGGCAAGATGAGATACAAAGCAGCATATCGCCCTTCAGAGCTTCTCTGTCCTCTTCGATACCAGTAAGTTCTTTTGTATCCTGCAACTAATGCTGCATACTGGCAATATATCCACTTTAAGCCCCTTTTTAGCTTCTTTACCAATTTATATCAAATCTACTTTATTTCAGCAAAAACTTTAAGCATGACTTTTAAAAGATTTTGGTTTTAGATCAGTGCACTCCTGGCATGTTCACAGGGTCCCTGAGCTTGATCTTGTCTGGGTCCATTTACTTGATGTTTTTCCCTTTCAGCATAAGATGATTTCATCTACTAGACCGATAAGTTGTATATGCATTTAATTTTCTAACACTTTGTTAGATAGCAACTTCGTTTCCTGGTACTTTTGACCTTTTAAGCCTGATAAGCGGAAGTAATGTTTCCAGGTGGGTCCCATATGATATTGCGAGGCCTTTGCTTGATAAAAGGCCATATGTTGTTCTGTCTGATTTTGCCAACTTACAGAACGGAGAATCTGCACCACCTTGTGATTCTGAAAGTGTCATGGGAATGCAACATGATGACATTGTCCAGGAAGAATCAAATAATGTCCTTATGGACTATGACGAAGAGCTTGAACCGGAGGATGAAAGCTTTGATTCAGAAACCAGTAGTCCTACTGTTGGAACAGAAGATGGTGATATCGCTAATATTCTAATTGACGGATATGTATCTAGAGTGAGATACAAGGTAAATACATTTGATTACTGAGTTGCATGGATGATTCTAGCCATCACTCTTATGGAATTGTTACTATAATTTTGAAAACTGGATTCTTTATGTATCAACCACTTAATTTTCAACTTTTAAGCTATGGTGGCTTTCTGGAGGGCAAGAAAATGTAAAATAGAGAAGGAATGGAAAAATCACGAAATTCTTTTTCCTTTTCTTTATTATTTTTCATTCAGTCTAATTCCTGTTTAGACATCACTAGTATGCTGACTGATCACATAACTAGCGGTAGGCTTATTTATTGTGCAATGTAGGGTATCTTTTTTAAGTAAGGGTACCCCCATAGTGGCGCAATATAGAATTGAATCATTTTCCAATGGAGTCTAGATTCAGATGTGTATACCGAGAATTTGACAGCTAGTGCAATTTGTTTTTCACTTAGTTTTGTGGTTCCATTTCTCATTACGTTTTTACAACTGAACTTTTGAAGGATGTTCAAGGTGCTTTTGATCCTGCTAAGAGGAAGTCTTTGGAATCGCAATTGCATAAATATCTGAAGGTTGTAGGTGCAGAGCTGTCTGAGAGAATGGTTTATACTCTTTTTGGGTAATCGCGCACTTTTAACATTACATACCAGATTCTTCACAAATTAAAGATGTAAAATTCTCTATCTGGCCAAGTAATTCTTACTGATTGGGGGCCAAAAGGGAGCTGCTGACTGTTGTGGAGTTTTATTTGTTTCTTTTTTTTTTTTTTTTTTTGTGTTTTAATTTTAAAAGTNCCAAAAGGGAGCTGCTGACTGTTGTGGAGTTTTATTTGTTTCTTTTTTTTTTTTTTTTTTGTCTTTTAATTTTAAAAGTCTGCTCTCATTTGATTTCCCGTATGAAATACAGATTCGTAACCAGGTTCACATTGCAGCTTGTATGCATATACTGTAGTTAGGGAAATGAAAGAAGTCGGTAATGGACAACTGGTACACCTTTTTTTTTCTTAAAAAAAATTCTCCTCATTTGGGATTTGAATCTGCTCTGCGTCGGGTTACAGTAAATTAAATTGTATTGCATGGTAGAGCAAATTTTGCATTTTAATGCTGGTGCAGTTATCATAGAATGTTATGTTAGCTGATTTATCTGCTGAACTTTGGTTTGCCCAATTGGCTCAATTCAATTGTAAGCTCTGGAAACAATTGAAGAAGAGGAGTCTACTAGACCATTTGGATTTAAGTATTGAGTTTCTTCGACAATCGAAGCGATCGAAAATCAACACTCTTCATGTAAGAAAAGATTTTTTCTCTTAATTTTCCTTATAAAATATCCCCGTTAAATGGAACTTGCTTACGAGGGAGCCTTGGTAAGCCCACTGATTCTTCACTCGTAGGATTCTGAATTAACGGTGCTATTTGCTTGGAATATGTTGATATGCCGAGAATGCTTGTCGCGTACGCTGAATTAGTATAAATTTACCAGTGGTAGTATGCTGCCGCTAAATTGATAACAATTTGCCCTTAGAATTCAAAAGGTCAATCTCTAGTAGACTAATACACCATATTAATCAAATATGCATCCAAATCTACGAGTCACTACTGCATTTTCCTTTTCTATTTCTTTGCAAGTGCGACTTTGTTGAGCAAATGCAAAGTTAATGTTCCGAAAGTGGGTTATTTTTAATTGGTGAGGCAGACGTAAATCCTCGTTAATTAACATTTATAATTGCTTGGCGACAAAGTAGCTAGCATCTAGCAATTTACGTGTCCAACTAATTCAAAGTTGGTGGTTTACGCTGTGGAAATCAAACTAGTAGCCCCAAGCCCTAAATCCAAACTACAAATAGAAAATGCACGAGTACGTTTTCTTCCCATTGACCAGTCACTTTTGCTTGCCGGCATGAAATTTTGGACCTAAAGGAGTTAAATAATCTTTTCCTGTTGTTTTCAGGGATGAGTTTGTCAACCTATTCTCACTAAGGGTGCTTGGACAGGTCATATTATTGGGCCTTTACTTTTCTTTAAAAGCTGATACGATCATATCTTGAAAGATAATAATTGCCCTATTATAACAATATTTATGAGTTAGTGTGGCTTAGTGGATAATTCTTTTAGTTTTTTTAATATATAATAAATAATTTTAGGGATCATCTGTAAGTACTCGCGCAATACCTATGCCGATGAACGGATTGGCAGTTTCCAATTGGGTAATTTCATTATGGAGAAGGTTGCTAAAAAAAATTCAGGTCTGAATTTGTATAACTTGCAAAAAACTGTCTCGAAGTAGCAATGGAAGCAAAAAACTTTCACCGAAAATTCCAAGGCGGGACAACAGTATAGGCAAATGGTACCGTTTATGCATTAAACGACTGAATGGACAATTACTTGAAAGCGGTAATTGATAATCAGTCGAAGACATGATCACATAAGTTTGAACATCAACTTAATCAGAATCAACAATCAAGTGTTTTCAATTAGGTTATTGACAGTGCAGTTGGCGAGCTGCTGAATTGAAGACTAAAATGTTCCAGAATTCACAAGTTGAATAAGAAACTTGATAGGTAAAGAATGTACAATTCGAATTGAAGAGTAATCAAATCAAACATCATCTGCATCACTTCCACCAACATGTGCTTCATGATTGACCCAGTAATTGCTTCCATCAGGACCAGAAACCTTAAACCTGTTCAACAGCATAACCCATGAAACCTTATCAACAACATAACTAGGAATTAGTACTCACATTTTGTTTCTCCGATTTCGTAGTTATATACTGACCGTTCAAGGACAGATTTTCCTTCCTTGTACTTCTGGCTCTTGTCATGAGCAATCTCCTGAAAGAAACTATTTAAGTAACTAACTGCAACAAAGAACTTAGACAAGCCAATATTTTAGTCTCTACCACAAAATCTTACATATTTCCACCCAACAATTGATCCACAACCAACACAGAAGATATCAGCCACTGTATGCAACCCAGTCATCATCATTCTTTCTTCTCTCACTCCAACAGAGACATTCACACTGTCAAACAACATGAAATGAGAATTATTCTTTAAGAAAGACCAATTGTGAACATGCAATCTCTTATAATTCATTTTTGCCCAAAAAATCACCAATGATCATCCCTAGTTCACTATTAACCACTGAAACATGAGCTGCAGCTAAGTAATTATGCACTCATCTTTCCTCACTGCTCCGGTGAATTGGGCCATAAATGGCAGCTAGGAGTTAAAAAAGACTCATGTTTTGAAGCAATTAATAACCATTCCCGTGTTGCATGATGGATAAATGCTTCAATCATAGAGAAAGATATGAAATTTACTAGGGCAAGCGTTCAGATCATATGTCCAACATGGAGAGAGTTTAAGATGATCATTTTGTTTTATTTTATTTTAATTTCAGGGAGCGTCAAAATCAGAAAACTTACACCTTGCTGAAGAGATAAGCTTTCCCATGCCTGCAGTGGAATGACTGAATCAAAGAACACAATTAAATACATAGTTAGAATATTGCTTCTCATGAAACCCCAATCAACATTTATGCCTCGGATAAACACTAAGAGAAAATGTGGATATGGACCATCCACAATTTTACTATTAGAGCCCTATCTCCTGTCATATTGTAGCATTTGCAACAACAATTACAGACATCCACACATCCAAATGCAAGTATGCAGGACACATGTTTACACGTGAATATATGTATACACTTAGTGACAAAAGCATAAGAATGCTAGAGAAGTAAAAACTGCAATCAAAATCATCATTGTTAAGTTAAGAGCTCAAGTTGGTTGATAGCATGAACAGGTGAAAGCATTTACTCCTCAAAAACAATAGTTCGGTCTCAAACAATTCAATCACACACCCAGAAAAAAAAAAAGAAGATTTCTCGAAACAGAGTTTCTGAGGTCCAGAATCCATGTCCTTTAAACAAATTACTTTAAAGCTTAACCCATTGTATAGTTATCATGGAACAACTGTTCGGATCTGGTTTCCTCTTTGGATGAAAACTGAACAAAGAACTTCTCTGATTGTGCTTGTCTACAGAAGCAACGCTTTGATTCTACAACAACTATCAGACTGGTATCACTGAAGAAGCATTCTTGAGCTCCCAAGTGAACATATATTTACTGGACCAACTACACTAACATCATAAAACCACAAAATAGAAGCATCATTGAACTTCAACAAGTCAAAATATTAAAATGACCCAAACAGGATATGCTCGACTCCTCATTTCTGAAGTCAAAAACAGAAAGATCCCAGCTGTTGAAGCATTATAGACCCGATCAGGCACCAACATCTAAAAGAAAACCCATAGCCATTAACTATCATTCCTAACAAGATAATGCTGTTCAACAACAAAGAAAACAAAAATTCTCTCTTTAACCATAAACCTTACCTTCATTCATCATTTCATGTAAGATATCCTCTAATCACAGTTAATCAAACACAGAATCATCAAAACATAAACAAAGTTTACCAGTCAAGGAACATTCATAATCCTAACAAAGAACCACGCAAACCAAGCGAATTAAGTATACCGAGATGAAGATTCCACAAATCCATCACCAAACATAAAGCAACAGCGAAATCAAAGGTTAAAAATAGAACCTTGGAAACAATATCCTCACACAAAGCAAGATGGGTCCTGCAGTGCTTGCAGCTATAGATCTTCCCTTCAAGATTCACCATAAATAACCTCCCCATCTCTTCTTCACTCTCTCCACAACAGATCGTTATACAACAATCTTTATATGCAGAATCCAAATATTAAAACAAAACAAAAAAAAGAGAGAGAAGAAAAATTCAGTCAAAAGGGTGGTTGTTAAAACCAATGAAAGCAAGAAAAGATTCAGAAAAAGGAGAAAAATGACTTGCAAATGAGGAAATGAAATAAAAGGAGATAACTTGAGAAAGAAATAATGAAAAGAAACAACTTTGAATAATGGATATGGATATCAAATAGATTGCTTACTTAATAGATAATCTGCGTCTTTGTGAGGCTTCTTGCCTTATAGTTGCTGCTCTTTCTCGTCGTTTAATGTGTAGTTTGCAAACAATGTGGACCAATAAGCTTTAACATTTTCAATTATATTAACTTTTTCCTGTTAGACCGTAATCTGACAAGACGTGTATACTACGGTCCTACGCCTTTTTTTTTTTTCATTTTCTTTATTATTAAAAAAAAATGTTTCCGAATAAGCCTTTAATATGCAATAAAACTTTTATTAGTTGAAGCGTATGATTGGAACTTTGGATTGAAGGTAAAAAAGTTGGACGAGTGAGCAAGGATATTATGCTCAATGTTTGATTTATTTCTTATAATGCCTCCTCATTAGAATTAAAAAATAATGGTATATCTGATTTCTTTTATTTAAAAAAGGTTTAGCAGTAATTTAAAACAAGCAATTTTTGTAAGATAAATAATTGGGTCACGCAACAACTAAACCTAATGTTCAAGCAACTCAATTATTATTATTTTTGTGTGAGAATTCTTCCTCAGTGGTTTTCTTTGAAGTAATTATGAACTATCATGAGTTGAACTTAAAATACATATAAAGAGGAAGACTTTGATGGAGAAAATGGATGTCTAAAAGAACCACAAGGCCCTCTGAGAAGAGGGTGACTTACATATCAAATTTGGTTGCATGAGTACATAACATTTATAGATAAACGCAGAGCTAATTAAAGGGCTAAAATGGCTCTGAATTTTACAAGATTATATACGCACATAACATTGCTCAGGGATATCTTGAAGCTCGATCATGTTTTAAAAGATGATTTTGTGAATTGGGTCACTGGTTAAATGTAGCCACAAAGCTGATGGGGCCTTTTCCTGTCGTGGCAGCTTGAATTCCAAAGATTAGAAAGGCCACCATAGCCAAACGAGCATGCTTGATTTCAGCCAATTGAAGGTTTTCAAACTTTTCAGGATCCGAGGCCAAGCCAAGAGGATCAAAGTAGCCACCAGGTATAGCCTTTTTTCTGGGTCGAGTTCTGCATTTCTTTGAAACTCAATGTACCCAATCACCAGCACCTCAATCCATATCAGTGTTGTCAAGGAGAAAGGTAGTGGTTGGCCAAGGTAGGATGATCCCTCAATTAGCTCCACCTGAAAATTTGAAAGAAGAGAAAAAAAAAAAAAAAAAAAAAGAATAATCGGTTTAATGTTATTGTTGTCAAGTTGTGGCCATGTGAATCAACCCTAACATTATCATCATCAATAAATGCCAACATGAAGAATGCTTGGATGAGAAGAAGACACGATAAAAAACAAAAAAGTCCTACCAGTTCTTTTCAGTGTTACCCAAAAGATCAACCTGATCCGTGTAGTCTACTATCAACCCATCGATCCCTCCAAGTGCTGGATCTGTTTGCTTAATTTCCCGTATTGGACTTCTATATTATCATTCATCACTTATTATTTACCTCGATTGCCTAGAAATTTATCTCAAAGTACTCAAAGAGAATAATGTGTATTTCAAAAAACCATATAGAATATAATACATAATTAATTAACCTCCGTTGATCTAACCAGAGCGAACATGAATTCATTATTCATATCCAATTCCAGATAAGTAAAAGAAAACAACATGGATTTCAAAGCATTAAGATAAAGATCAAGAAATGTTATTCCCTATTGATCTAAAGTTCAGCCAAGTTCGATACAATCATAATTGTGATAATTATTGACCAAAAAAAACAGCCAATCATGTCAAAATATGAAAACGGATCTAGCCAAACTTTTGAACTCAAGCAACAGTAAGCACACTGTACCTCCCCATTTTATATAAGAATAATTATTTGTGCAAAAACCCTCATATACCGATATACGTAAGCTACATGTGTAAATATATATATACACAATATAATTTCTCTATACTATAACGTATGTACCTTTCCGGCGTCCTGCCATGCAACACCAGTGAGAGCTTCAACTGCTATCGCGCCAAGAGTACCCAACATAGCCCACCTCCCGTGAATGACCTCACACTCCCTAAACCTCTGCAACCCAAACACCTCCGTGTACGGCTGAAACGGCGTCGGTTTCAACTCTGTGGTCTCGTTACGGATCCCGATAATGTCACCCGCCACATTCTTGGCCAAGTTCTGGTCCAATGAGTCAAAATCAAACTGCAAATACTCAGCAGGCTTACCAAACCCGAATGGATCGAACCCACGGTCCCCCACCATGGTTCCATCTAGCCATGCTGGTGGGTTTGCGCCTGGGAACCATACAAGGCGATCGGTCACCGGTTTTGGGGCAGCTTTCTTTGGTGGTGGTTTTTTCTTGCCAAAGCTGAAGAGGGCTTGGAATTTTGCTGAGCTCGGTTTCGAGTCGTGTATACGGGTACCAAAGAAGTGTGATGCTGCCGCTGCCGCTGTGGTGCTGGCCATGGGTAGGGTCTTGCGTGGGGATTGTAATGTAATGTAAACTATACGTGAATCATATATATATACATATATCTAAAGAGAGCGCTAAGTAAATTTTTTGGGTTTATTTTATTTATTTATTCAATTTGATGGATGTGAAGGAGAACGTAGGGGCCTTATCTTCGCCTTATCTTTTAGTGAGGGAAGTGGATGGTTGATGGCTTCTTCACCTTTTTGTGTGGGGTCTTGGGAGTGTCTTGACATTTTCTAGTATACTACAGTTTAAGGATTCATATTATTACATTGTTATAGTTTGGATTGTATCCCATCATCCAGACCAGATATTTCCTTGGGAAGATTAATTGATTAATTATTATTTTTTAATTATAATCTGATTTTACGTTTATGAGCTTGTAGAATTACACTGAACGATTAGTTGGGAGGAGGCTGGTATTCTGGCCTTCAATTCCGTGGTAAAAAGGCTAAGTAGTCTACAGGTCACACGCGATTAACTTAGTCTACCATTCGTTGTCCTGCTGAGCTGATGAGATGTGGACGGCTCGAGCAAATAAATTAGCTAGTGATCCACCAAACTCACTGATAGCTAAGCAATTTGTAAAAATTTAATCATATCAGCTTATATTGTCTGCTTTCACATATAATATCTACACTAATGTTGGTCTCTGTTTCTGTTTGTTAATACCAATACAAAGGGTATTCATTCGGAGTTTCCATACATTTAAGACAGAATCTAACCATTTATGGCTTAAAGTTTCAGGAGTTTATGCCAACATGAATTTCGTATTCCACATAACAATTACCTTCTTCATAAACCATATATATATATATTATAGAAGAACTGGAGGTTATTCTGTAGCTTGAATTCTTGTCATTGATGGAGAAAAATTTTAGGTGTTTTTATCTAATAATTATTATAAGATTTTATTAGAAAATAATTCGACAAAACTTATTCTTAGGCCTTTGGAAGATTTATTTGATTTTCTTTTAATTATGATCAATCTCTCAACTGGGAGTGCATAAGACAAGGATCGAAAAGATATAACTTCACCTCCGTGGCAGGAGTTAGCAGAAAACAATGAGAGAGGTTCTTCATAATCACACGTGCAAGCACGTTCAACGACCAAAGTCTTCTCCATCTTTACCCAATCAAAACTCAAGACTTGATCTTAGTTAGATCCTCTACAACTGCAAGTACCTGACCAAACCATAACAAAACGACAAAACTCTCTAGTCAACATCAAATTGACCCCACGGAGCCTCGTGGCACTTCATTTGACCTTCCACTACAAATATCTTTCGGGCATCTCTCCTTCTATTTGCCTGTCCAATAAGTAGATTGCTTTACTCTGTTTTTGCCCTGCTTTTGTGTTCTTCGGTTCTCTTCTATTCAACAGGTCTGTGATTCTTTTAATCTTTGTAATTGTTTCTTATAATTGTTAGATTTTAAATGGATTATTTTCAGTTTTGGTTTATTTCTAGTTGACTTTGTTTTGCTCTTGTTTCTTTGCTAGTCTTTGTTACAATTCTGAAGGTTATTGTTTATGTTCTTGTAAAATTCACCTTTTTTGTAGTCTCTGATACAACTTAAGTCGTTTTCACTACTCAAATCGACGATTAAAGAATTTTCCTGCATGATCGCATCTCCTTTTAGATTCCTAGAAAATGATTGAGTTTCTTTCACAGTGCTGAATTTTGGTACTTAACATGATATTTAGTACGATGGTTATAGTCATGTATATTGTCACGTCGTACATCGCTAGTAAATGAGTTTCTGGACAAATTTATAAGGCTTTTGTTTCCTCAATAAGGAGATGTGTTTCGGGTGTACAACGTTTATGTGAAGCCAAAAACAAATTTCTGAGGGTGAAGTATGGATTTGAGAAGCCCAAAGCGGACAGTATCTATTGAGTGTCACATATGTCTATCTATATTTAGTCTCTAAATATACGTTTAGACAAATTTTGACTTTATTCATTGCTTAATCTCATAGTTCGTATTATACAGTGATTGTTAACCACTGTAATTTTTTTGTATTTCAGGTATATCTCTTCTGACAATGAAGATTTCCAGGGGCAAAGGGGTGCTGAAGAGGGAAAAAAAGGAAGTTTTGAAGCCTGTTGAGGACAGGTTTTTTCTCTATTGCATTATTGTTGAATCATTTGATCATTCAATACCTAGTTCATCATTAAGCCATGTATGCAAAAGTATTGATACTTCTTTGATAATCCTACATATGATATGTATCAAATATATGGTAAATATTTGGATACATGGTTCTAAGCATTGATTAGTGGCTCAAAAATATGTATAATTAGGATGCTAGTGCATGCAATTGTATTTTAACTTCCATCAATAATATATTTTTCTCAGAAAGGTGGGAAAACGAAAGGCAGCATTACAGGCTGGCAAGAGTACCAAAAAACAGGCCACAAGAGGTAAATCAGCGAAGAAAGACCCTAACAAACCAAAGAGGCCTGCTAGTGCTTTTTTCGTTTTCCTGTAAGTCTCTTGAGTTCAGAGCTCTGTGGAAAACTGTTTTGCTGTATATTTTGAAGATTTTTCTTATCTTTGTATCATGTAAATTGTGCAGAGAAGAGTTCAGAAAAGTTTACAAGCAAGAGCATCCGAACATTAAAGCCGTATCAGCTGTAATCATTTACCAATCACAAAACATCATACTTTTTCTTCTATTAGAAAGTTTTAACCCTTAGTTTGATAAGCTGAATTTGTTTGTTTGATGTGTAATTGAAGGTGGGGAAAGCTGGGGGAGAAAAGTGGAAATCCTTGACTGATTCAGTAAGTTTCAAAATTTCTCCTCGAACTTATTTATTTCTTGGGCTGCATTAAGTACAATGAATTCAGCCATCCCTTCTTGAATTGGTTACGTTAACTTGGAAAATCCTATGGATTCTGCTTGTAAAGGTGCCTACAAACCTTGCACTGTGCTCCCACTGGACCTGACAATGTACCAATCACAAGTTCGATGATTTTGGATGTTAGATGGCCTGACTAAGCCAATGCCAGTGAGGGTTTAGACTACAGGACCCCCTATTCTATTTGATTCAGAAGAGAAGAACTTGCATCAATATCTCAATGTCAATTTAAACATGGGTTTGATTGACACCTGAGGTATTCAGAAAATTATCTTAAAAAGAGGGAAAATGGAGTCTTTGTCTAAGGAAATGGCAATGAGGAAGCACAGTTTTATGGAACTTATCAAGAAGACAGTGGTAACTCTCTCAAAATGAGATATATGGTTTTTTCATGAAGCCTGAAGATTTTGGACTTGATGGTGAAATTTGTGATATGCATCTCCTGAATGATGTCGCACTTTGGAAATTTTCTCATACATGAATTATTCCAATATAACTAGTAAAGCAAATGTTATATTAAGTTTTTAGTAAGTTCTATTCTCTATGGCTTGTTTCTTGGCTTTTGCTCCTTTGCATAGATGTGTTACCTGATTCCTGTGACTATGCAGGAAAAAGCTCCATATGAAGCAAAAGCAGCAAAACGGAAATCAGAGTATGAAAAGCTCATGACAGCATACAACAAGAAGCAGGTTGATTTTGGCCTCTTTTTTTTTTTTTCTCTCCGCTTAGGATTTCTTTGTTTGTTTGCCTTTTCTCACTTGGCATACATACATTTGGTTCAGGAAAATACAGATGATGATGATGAGGACAATGAAGAGGAGTCTGAAAAGTCAAAGTCTGAGGTGCATGATGACGACGAAGAGGAAACTGCTGAGGTAATCTAATTAAGCTATGACTCCTTTTGTTTTCCGCTGCTTTTTCCAGTTTTTAGATTTGTATTTCTCTTTCTTCTAATTGTACTATATTTTTTCTCGTCTTCGAATTTGATGTTCTATAGTAAAACTCACTAACTTAGTATTCAACCTGATGCAAAGTGAACTATCCCTATGATAATTAGTCATTGCTTAATTCTTCTGTATAAACTCTCAATGCTTTTTGCTTTCAAAATCGTGTAGACTCTCCAGTCTACTTATATTAGCAATGTATTGTTTCTTCTTCTATCATTTTTGGTGTTGCATACTTGATTGCAAATTCATGTGTACTGTTTAAAATAGCTAGTCCTACTGCAAGGGGGTATTTGATGATTCCTATCATGGTTGTGCTTTAGTTTCACGAAACAGTAAAAATATTAGAGAACTTGCTATTGCTTCATGATGTTGCATTTCAAGTGCTGTAGCTAGTTCCTAAAGCTTCTCTGGTTGAACATTTGTTTTGTTGGACACTTGAGAATACAATATCCATCTTTATCCATCTTTATTTGTGCCTGACATTCATATGAATAGAAGTCAACTTTATTTTCCAAAGATGTGTGAAGTTTTGAGGGTTTTACACCAATTTTATTATAAACTTTCTTTTACTATTGTTCAGCTTGCTGATTATTTTACTTCTATGATTCTTCTACAAACCAGTAGCACAAAGTTATAGTTTAGTTTATAATTATACGTTTGTGGACTCCTGGTTTGTTTCAAAACACTTTTGTTGATGTATACAGAGATCAGAGTGGTACATAAGTTTATAGATAGTAATAGGGTCTAATAGTCCTGCTTTTAAAAAAATATATTTGCCATATTCAAGTGTTGAACTATCTATTTTCATAAGTTGTCTTCTATTTATTCTTAATTGTTTCTCTAACCAGTTGCTGTCTAAATTGGCAGGAGGAAGAAGAAGATGATGATGAGGATGACGACTAAAGTTGGTAATGATTTCAGGTTTAGTTCCATGGTTTACCCAGCCTAAAAATTCTGGAGTTTGTATGACCATATATACATCTGGGTTATTATATGTGTGTAAAGGGTCTTCCAAGTTTGGAAAAGTTTCTTGATCGGTAACGTTAATTCTGTTAAATAGTTGTACAAGGTTGGTTCTGTATCCACTCCACATATATACTTCCTACTTCCATTAAATATATTTTGATAGCAACCTGGCCTTGAACGATATATATCTTGCTATAAACGTAATAGACACTGGAAAAACTAAAGTAGTGCTATTGTACAACTGCCTGGTGTTGGTAGTCTGGATCTTTGAAGACAATCAGAAATAGTGTATAAATTATCAGAAGCTAGCTTAATTAATTTCTCAGATTTCTGAATTTTCAACTTGCTCATTTGTTCAAGTCATTTCATTCTAAGGTAGCCAAGCAGGCACGAGTCAGCCTGCGACTCAACACTTAGAAGCTTGAGCCCAAAACTCCTAGCTAGCCCATTATTTGATAGCATAATAACATAATGTTCAAACACATCAAGGTGGGTTAGTCTGCTGTATATATATCACATCATCTTCAAGATGATCACAGAATACATAATGGCTCTCATCAGTGTGAACTAACAATGCCACTTTTTGCTTAATTTTTCTATGTCAATCACTGGCTATCTATGATCTGTCTAATTAATTGTCTCTTCTTTTGATGCTTCTTTTTCCTGAGATAAGATTCATGAAATGTATCAGAGAATTAACAACAGAAAAAAGGTAAAAAGAAACTTTGACATTTATCAATTGTCGGATCATGAGCTAGAGGTAGAGCTCCAACTGTACATGGATATGATCGATGAAGAATGCTATAGATAGATTACACTAAAGTAGATAATCTTTACAGCCACTTTCCAGGCCATTATTGTACACAGGTACAAGAGCTAGCACAACAATTCATTCATTCATCCACTCTAGCTTTAATTAATAAATCTTTGATCAAGCAAATGTATAGCCTGTAAAGAAGAGAATCATAAGATAAACCATGATCACACGTATCGATGTCGAGACATGTCATCGGAAAGTGGGAACCGGTTGGTCACGTGGTCGAGAGTGACACTGCCAAGTGGACTGTAATCTCCACCATGATGATGATCATTAATCGAAAGAAAAAAGTGTTATGAAAGTGTTAAAAAGGAAAAGTTGATCGCGTACCCACGATTCCTACACAAACCCATCTTTTATTTTCAATTAGTGTTTTTGTGGTAATCATGATTTAACCCACAAATTTCAATCTTTGTCATTGTATTGCATAAAAATCTCCCAACACTAATAATTTCCAATGTCAGTTTCAACAGAATTTCAGGCCTCCTCCGTTACTATATGAATCTCTCTTTGTGGTATTCATGATGTCGGAGTTTTGTCGCAGTGATTCACGCATGCACGTGAGTTTATGCATATGTGCGTATCTTCAGAAATTATAAATATCAATCAAGCACATCATAACATGCTCTACTAAACTTGCACTTTCTTTCTTTTTTCATTTCTCGAAAGCCTAGAAAACTTTTCTCAAGTTAATCGGTTTCACATACTATTGAAGAGATGTGAATGGCATAATATTTCTTGAAAAATTAACCAAAGAAAAGAAAAAAGTGGCCATACATCACTGCCTGATTGATTTTAATTCAAGCCACTAGGCCACTCGAGGTGTTCCCTAATTTTGAAGCAACAAGCAAGAAGTACTACCTCTAAATCAAAACAATAACAGTTGATGGGTAACCCTAGAAATTACCTTTTTTCTTTTCAACATCTTTTTTGTCAAGGGAAAAAGGGAACCCAAGTTGATTTATTAAGGAAAATTTTGGCTTAAGAGATAACTTAGGGGGGTGTATTCAATTAAGACTTTTACTGACTTTTAATGACTTTTATAAAATTAAAAAGTTTGGGTGTATTCAATTAAGACTTTTAAATACTCTATAAAAGTCATGAGGTATTCAA
>JANLJB010029845.1:0-17938 GCA_026212285.1 Bursera cuneata
TCATGACCTCTCCAGCTAAATACATTCTAAGCCTTAGAAGATTTCCCTGGGTATGCTCCACCAATGCAAATGCATAGGTGGCTGGAAATTTTAAACCTTCTTTGAACTGCAACAAGCAATATCCTCCAACCGATTAAGGCCAAAATTTTAATTATTTTATTAGCAGTTTGTAAACATTTCAATTTTTTAACAAAAACAAGAGGGAAAGATATTTTTGTAAAGAAAAGAGGGAGAGGGAAGGAAAGGAATTTCATTTGTGATCAGAACTGAACTTACAGAACCTCAAGATAGATTTTCCTTTAACCAGCATGAGATATCTTCATATAAAAATATTTTTAAAACTTAAAATATTTTCTAATACAATTCTGTGGACAAAATCCAAAAGATAAAGAATTTTTTCAATACAAGTTTTTGATCTGATTACCTCCTGTTTTGAAAGCAGCAAGAGATCATTTGGTGATATTGATTGCCCCTCATCGGCTTCAAAAGTAACAGCTGGCAAGTGAAACCCATCGGCCTCACCACATTCCATGACCAACCTGAGCTTCCAGTCCTGCACTGCAATAACCAAACAAAAAGCTTTGTAGTCATAGTCTAAACCTCAAAACATATTAACAATGACAAATATAACACCCAAAACCAATGGTAAGGAATTGATAGAAACAAAATTTGAGACCACCTGAGAAGCAGAGTGCCTAATTTTCATAGAACTGAAACCAAAGAACTTAATACAATACATTAGGAATTATTTATTACATATTTTCAAGCTTTTTCTTAACACAAGATTAAAATTTTCTTCCCACTTGGGTTCCCCTAACTTTCTTAGGAACCAACATAATTTTTTTTTTTTTTTTTTTTTAAAAAAAGCACCTTCTTCATCATCCTTCTTTTGAATAATCTGAGCTTTGACTTCTTCAAACAAAAGGGGCTCAAAAGTAGCCAAATAATCATCAACATCCTTGTACGTATCCTTCACTTCTTTTAAGCCCAGTGCAGATGCATCAACTTTCTTATTGTTTCCGTTATTTTTCTGTTTTAAGAAAAAACAGATCAAAAATCAAAAATCGAAAGAATAAGTTCATGAATATATATAGAAAGAGATATATAGATAGAGAGAGAGGCGGGGTCGGAAGTCGATACATACATTGGATTCTTTGAGGAGGCGAAAGTAGTCCCAACCAAGGATAATTCTGCAGAAACGGAACATAGAAGCCTCATCTTGAGGCTTGTCTTTGTCGACAGCCATCACTGCTCCGCTTTCCTTCTGGAAGAGAAAATAACAGTGAGGAGGGGTTTGCCTTCTGGGTTTTAGCTAAATTGCAAAACCTTCAATTATGGTCATTTGTGATTCCATCCAAAACAACTACCAGTTTCAAAGAAACTAATATAAGATTCAGACAAAAACTGTAGATGATAAACTCAAAAAAAACCTATATTGATGTTTAGCAAACACAGGTTTGGAACATCAAACATTAACCAAAATCTCACAGAGAAACTCAACATTCATTTTGAGTTGACTCCTAATGAAAACCATTAAACCCTCGAAAATTGATTACCAACCTAAAAACAACAGTGATATTAAAAGATTAAGGCCCTAGTGATCTCCCTAAAGCTATTTACATTCCGGCCGATTTAATCCCATTAAGAGAAGCAAAGGAATCACTATGGTGATCATTTTGAGCTTAATCATCATATTTTTCAACCCATTTCAGGAAAAACTTCAATGCCACAGATAAAAGCTCCTCATCTGGAGTAATTTCATTAAAGGGTTTTTCTAATGTGTGCCATAAGATTAGATGTTAACAAGCCAAAAATAGTAACAATAAATATGATCTTACGTTTTCAATAAATGTTTTGTTGACAATTAATGACTTTAACTTCCTTAAATGGTAAGTTAACATTTATTATTTTTCATGTTTAATTTCTTAACATGGGCCCTTAAGCTATACATTAAAATGGCCCTTCAATAAAAATAATGATAGTAAGAAAATAAAGATAAAAAGGGTCATATAAGAACTTAGACTCTTCTAGGAGTACTGTGTTAACCGCATTATACCATCACATACGTATACATTGAAGCGAAAAATATAACATACAGCTTCACTTGAAAATGTACATTTAAAAGGTAAATCATAAGTTCTCTAACCTGCACAACTAGAACAATAAGCTGATAGAAGGGAAAGGGAGAAAGGGATCAACAGAAGAGTGGGTTTTCTTTTTAACATACGCAATCACTCTCAGATGAAGTAAAAGACAGATTTTAAAAAAAATGAGGGAAGGAAACGAAAAGAAACAATCTATAGCTCCAACAATTATAGTGGTATTACAGCAAAGTCTTAAGTTTGAAGAAATTAAATAACAAATACGCGTCATTACATAATTTGAGATGCTTCAATGGAATAAATACATTTATATGTCATTATTTAACTAGCCCAACATGCACTATTCAATTCAAAAAAAAAAAATGAAGCTGCAAAGAAAAGTTTGGTTGCTGCTATTACTACACCATCTTATGGTCATTTGTGATTCCATCCAAAATAACCACCAGTTTCAAAGAAACTAACATAAGATTCAGACAAAAACTGTAGATGATCAAAAGAACGTCCATTGATGTTTAGCAAACACAGGTTTGAAACATCAAACACTAACCAAAATCTCACAGAGAAACTCAACGTTCATTTTGAGTTGACTCCTAAGAAAAACTATTAAACCCTTGAAAATCAATTACCAACCCGAAAACAACACTGATATTAAAAGATTAAGGCCCTAGTGATCTCACTAAAGCTTCAGATTAAGAGAAGCAAAGGAATCACTATGGTCATCAATTTGAGCTTAATCATCATATTTTTCAACCCATTTCAGGAAATACTTCATTGTCACAGATAAAAGCTCCTAATCTAGAGTCATTTCAAGTAACTCCTTAATTCACATTGCCTTTTTCCCTCATTTTCTAGTTCATCATTCCAAAATCAAAGACAAAAATGTATAAAAAAATTAACCTTTAATCCATATAACGCCCAACAGCTCGACTCAAATGCAATTAGATTCCCTCAAACATCATTTATCAAGTTTAAAGTAAAATTCTTAAACAAAAAATATATATGTACAGTAACATTAACAACAAAAAGAAGGCGGCAAGCGTTTGTAGTATGCAATGCAAAGCATAGATAATTGAAGAAGATAAGCATCTAAATTCAATTTTAAGTGAAGCCAATTTCCCTGAAACTAACGAATTTCACTAAGTCAAATTCAAGTTGTACATTGTTAAACATTTCGGTATTTTTTTTTCCTTTTCTCGGGAACCGAACAGAAAATAACGGCCCTACCAGCGACAGGCGACGGAAAAGTCTATCGACCGACGAAGTGACGGCACCGGACGTTCAAGGATTCTAGAATCTTGGGAACTTTGCTTTGAAGCGTTTGGGGCGTTGAGCAGTGAATGTTCAGTAGCCTGTTTACGGAGAGGGAGAGTGAAGCCTGTGACTGTGCTCTGGCTTGTTTGCTTAGCCCAGTAGCAAATTAGACTTTAAATTTGGGTTTATATAAAGCTTTTATATTTAACGAATGAAAATTATCCACAAAAATTATTTATTAATTAAAAATTATTTAATATTAATTAAATTAAATTTTTTAAAATAAAATTATAACTTTTTTATAACGTTATAAGTAAAAAATTTGTATCCAATTTTGTATCATAAATTGATGTGGTATCAAGTGAATAATAAGTTATTTTAATTTTTATATATTTATTTAATATCACATCAATTTAAGATACAAACTTTGTGTTCGTAATATTTTTTTTATATGATATTGACAACTATTTAGTTAAAGTGAATAATGATTAAAAATTATTTTTAAAATTTTAAAAGAAAATTTAAGTTAATAAATAGCAAATCATAGTATTTTGTAATTTTCATATAATTTATTTTTTATTTTTATTCCTTTGATGGTATTATCGTAATCCATTCAATTATATTGTATGGTATTGTAACGAGGCTTCGCAATTGCAATTAAATTCACTATTATGCCTAAATTATCATATATGTAAGAATTTATAGTTAATATTCACAAAAATAGTATTTAATCATAAATATTATAAGAACTTAAACATTTTATTCAAATAACAGAGTTGGTGCTGGATGGCTGCTCACCACTGCCATTGTTCTTAACATTCTTTGAAAGCTTCTCATATTTATGCCCCATTACAAGCCATTGCAGTGATTCAATCACTTCTCTATAATACTCCTGTTTCTGCTCAGCCATTCTGCGGAATTGATTGGCACCAATTTCTATTGCACTTCTCTCACTTTGCAGCCTCAAAATCATGGCCATTGTCTCATCCGCTGCTGATCCAGCCGCCATTCTCGCGTTCTCTAGCTCCATACATGCCACATTTGCTCTTTGTCTTTCAATCTTCACCAATTACCTTAGTGATAGTATATCAAATGTTTTGATCTTCTCCACAACATGATTCTTCTATTTCATCATCATCATCACCATCATCCATTGTTTCTGAAACATCCTTTGTTGTTGACTTTGCGTTCTCCAAGAATCTGAATGGACCACATTTGCAAGACATAATCTTTGCATCAAATTCTTCACCAAGACCAATTTTTGAGCACAACCCATTTCTAATATCACTTGATTTCCTCCTAACATCACATAAAAATTGAAAAAAGCACTTCCCATGGAAGCCAAATAAGCCTTCAACCCGACACAGATTATTAACCCAACCCTAAAAGATTAAAAAATTGCAAAAAACACCCAAACACCAAAAACCCACCTCCAAAACCACTTCTTTGAGTCAAAAACTTGAGCAACAAAACACAATCCATCAAAATCATCCTCAAAAAGATGTCCATCAATATCCTGTAGAACTCAAGAACAGAGTAAACAACCATCAACAAACAGAAACCAGCCACAACCTGCATGAGTATCTACCTAATTACCAGTGGCAACTTCCCGAACTACTTTACTTTCTCAAAAACTTGAACTTAGGAACTCCCAAAAATTGATATAAAGCCACATTTGGTGGAGAGATTAATGAAATATAAACCAGTTTTCTTCGTAAACAGAACCAGAAAAGTTAAGAGGGAAGTACCACCACATTCTATATGGAGATGGCTCAAAGAGGAAAAGGGAATTAGAGAAAATACCTAAAATTAGAGGTTGGTCTTTATCTATTTTTACTTGAACTCTCAAAAATATCTTCGTATATATAAACATTGTCTCCCAAGCCAAGGACCGGTCAGTCTTGTAAGTTGATCGGTCGATCCAATGGGCAAAGAATAAAATAAAAATAAATAATAATTAAATAATATTCAATAAAAAATTTAAATAATTAATTAAWTAATTAAATAATATATTAAAGAATTAAAAAAATAAAATCAATATTTAATTAATTATTCAGTTAAAAGTAATGGTCTAATTAAAGAATATATTAATTAAATAATAAAGTAATATAAATAAATAATAAAATAATAAATAAAAAATAGGCCATTATTTTAAATTATAAATAATAAAGTAATACAAATGAATAATAGAATAATAAATAAATAATTAGCCATTATTTTAAATAATAAAGTAATACAAATAAATAATAAAATAATAAATAAATAATTGGCCATTATTTTAAATACTAAATTAAATAATAATGAATAAATAATATAAATAATAAAGTGATAAAAATAAAAAAATAATAAATAATTAATTGGCCATTAATTTAAATAGTTTTTTTAAAATAATAATGGATAAATAGTATAAATAATAAAGTAATACAAATAATAAAATAATAACTAAATAATTGCCATTAATTTAAATAAATAGTTAATAAATTTAATAATAATAAACAATTATCTAAATAATAAATATAAATAATTAATTAATTAATAAAATGTTAAATAATTTAAAAATAATTATCTAATTAAAAAACATATTAATTAAATAATAAAGTAATCTGGTATAGATTTAGTATACATTTTTATATTATGTATGTACATTGAGTTGTAGCCTAGTGGTTTTATGGCCAAAAGACTTCGTTGGGTGTGAGTTATAGTGTTGTTGAACCTATCATTGTTAACATTTTTAAATATGGAGCATGTATCAGGCTCGTTCGATCTAAAGTGGTTCAGTGGTGTTTTGGAACGATCGATCCACATAGGGCATATATCAGATCAATCAGTCTATAGTGGTTCAACACTGAATAGAGGGAGGGTAATTTTGTCCATTCATGTAAAATTGGATAGGGACTTGTAAGTAATTAAGGGATCTGAATATTTTTACAATCTACCCCCTAATTGTGAATATTTTATCAAGTTTTCCAAAAAATGGCTTGGTGAATGTGAAATAAGAGTTATGTTAGTTTAGTATAGGTTTTGTTATAGTTTTTGAGAAATTAACCAAAATAACCCAAATTGAAGGTGTCTTTGAAAAATAACCAAAGTCTAGGATTCTTTTGATTTGTCTAACCATTTGCAATTAAATAACCTCATTATCCTCATATATATAAAAGCATATCTTCTCTTTCAAACACCCATTTTAGTTAAAAAAATTGAAATATCTTTCATCTCAACTCCCTTTCAACTCCTTCGCTCTCGCTTTCTCTCTTATTTCACAATCTACAACAGTACAATATCAGAGCAGACGAATGGACAAACAAAATAGACCAAATGAACAGACTGGAGCAACTAAAAAGACGTGAAGACAGTGAATCGATGAGACAACTAAAAAGAGGTAATTTTATTGTTTTAACTTTGCAAAACTTAACAAGGATGGATTGTGTTTGTGGAGTTAGTGTGTTGGGTGAATGAAGTGTTTTCTAGGATTCATTTAAATGCTTTTTGTGGGATTTTGAGAATTCTAGATGATGGATCTTCACCCAGAAGAAGATACATCATAACAGCTCATGACGGTCTAGTTGTAAATGACGGTCTAGTTGTAGGTAACGGTCTATGATGGTTTTATGGAATAAATTGACATTCTTTATAGACCGTCGTCAATCTATTCATGAAATTGTCATGGATTGTCTATAGATCGATATGGGCAGTGATGATCCAAAATACATAAATACAAGAAAGACAGTCAATGAAAAATGACGGTCCAACACACAATTTTAATTTTATTATTTTTTTTTTTTTACTTTCAATCTTATATGTGTATAATATGTTAACCATTAGATTTAACTAATTTTATATATGAATACTACTCGTGTGACTGTCATTTTGAAGACGAGCATCATTGACCATTGCAGTGGTAACTGTACAAAAATGTCAACTTTGAGACTAATGAAATTGTTGAGAGAAAAGTTAAAGCCAGCACAACTAGAGCTGTTTCAGACTATATGTTTTAGACACTTACTAGATGTCTACGATTTGGTTTTCTTGGCCCAACTAGTTCACCAGTTACTATTAAGAGAGGTAGAGATAAAAGGGCTTCAAAACCAAATTTGGTTCTTAGTATCCGGTAAGTAGTTGTATAAATCTCATTTCTTTTAATTTTAGGGAAATAATGTTATTTTATTATTTGATTACATTGTATCCCAGTTGTTATATATATGTTAATATAGTTAGTGAATGATCAAGTAAGACTATCCAATTCAGTGCGTTTGAGTTTAGAGTTGTCACGGGATCGAAGTTCGAGAAAAAATCACATTTCATATTGAAAGAGCCATGTAGATTGAGAGATATGTATTTGTGTAGGAACAATCTTAAACTTCCAACCCTGGACAAAATCTTCAAAGGCTTTGATTAAATGTCATTCTTGACAAAGATGTGGTCAAGTTGACGTTATTCTACTTTTGTCGAGTGGTTCTTGCTATGTAAGAGTAGGGAGAGAACCGTTTCAAATATATACCTGTCAATGGTGGACGACTTAGAGTTCTTCAATGCCAATCCATGGGGTATGAATCATATGATATGACATATGCTTCATTATTGACCGTTCTAAGAGGAAGAGGGGAACTTTTTTAGATATAGTTGGCAAAAAAGAAGAGCATGAGGCTAGGAAGTATGACCTTTTTGGATGTCTGCCTGTATTCCAGGTACACAGTTTTTGTTTATTCACAGTAAAAGTTTTTGAATTTATCTTTTTGATTGTTTGTGGTAAGAACAAGTCTTATTATTTTCCTTTTTATGTTTGAAATGTACAGATATGGGCTTTCAAGACAATCCCATTATGTTGAGGGCAATACAGGAAACAACTTAATAATAACATCCCTTGTATTATTAAATGGACTAACAAGTGCACTTTGACTGAGGCCTATGTGAAGAAGAATGTTTTTGTACGTACAAAGATAATTCCATTAATGTATTGTTTACCCATAATTCAACAATCAGTTTCATATTTCCTCTAATACACTTGACTTCGTGATTTGTCAAAAAATGGATGACTTACCCATCTCACTTCTAATAGCTACTACCAATGAGATGCTATGTCTATGGTATTAGAGACTTGTAGCATCAGTTAGTACTACTTATGCTGAGAAGCATCTTACATTACTGGCTGACAACCTAGAGACTTAGCCAGATCCTCAGCATGTAGTTAGCCAGAAGCCAAACTTGAGCATGAGCCACATCCTACTCCTCTGCCTCAACCGACACTAGTGGTCTTGCCTATAGCATTCCTAGAGCCTGTACACATGTCCACTCCAAAGTTGTCACCCTCTCACATGTCTATTCCTACATTTGGCCATAATGACAAGTGCACCTGAGACCATTCACGATGGCCCTAATATGGAGGAGCTAATGTAAAACTCATTCAAATTGAGTTTATTCCATATTTCTTTTGATTTTTCTCATTATTCATATTTATACTTCAAGGATATGCATGTCCTTATGATTCTATGTTCAAGAGGCTCTTCTTAGAGATATCCAATGTCACTAAATCAATTACAGACCTTTAAGGTGATGTCAACAAAAGGTTTGATATATTGCATGGAAAGATTGATCTAGTGGTTATGACCATTACAACAGTAAGGGTAAACATACAATCAGTACAGACCAAGGTTAATATGCTTCTGTGGCACATGCAGAGTGCGACTGAGCTAGATGCCATAACGACAGGACACGAAGCTTTGCGCATGGTTAGTTGTTCATTATCTGACAAACTGTTAGTTAAGTTTGTTAGCTCTTTCTACTTTATTGGTACATATGATGTTATGTTCGCAAGAGGTTACGGAAGCCAAGCCAACTGTTGCCCTTATCATTGAGACTTTCATAGTGGCACTAGCGGAGCAGCCTGCACCTGGCAAGCAAAGCATGTTTGGATGACAACTGAAAAAAAGTCATTTGTTGACATCACCTTTCACGATCGATGAGCCTCTAAATAAGAAAATCATGAGGAGCAAGTCCAGTGACATACAATCAACATATTGATCCAATTCAGCCCATGATTGATTTCATTCAAGCAAGTCCGAGCTCAACACAATCCAAACAACTCCTTCAAATCCAATTTGGGTATGACACTTTTAACATGACATCGGGGTGCAACGTAATCCAATTAGTCTCTACTTAGTTGGGTTTCATTGCCTCTTAATTGAGAAGTTGTACTTTTGTTATTTGTATTATACTTTTGTTGTAATAATTATGTGTAAGACTTGTTAGAAATCTCTCGAAAATTTTGTGTAAATTTCGTATAAGTCAGTAGCTCACCACCGCGAACAAATCAACCAATGATGCAACGGTAAGTTTCTACCTTCATTTTTATTGGTCACTTTGTTTTCTGCCTCGTCGTTGGGAATCTACCGCTGCGGCACTCCTTTTCTGCCTCTGTAAGCCCTCAAGTCCGTAACTCACCACTGTGGCACAAATTGGCTACCGTCGCAGCGTAAACTGCCCGAGATTCACTTTTTGCCCTTGTTTCTTTTAACTTGTAAGGGATATTTAAAGGGCAATTTTGTGCTTCTGTTTTCTTGTGTAAAGCCTCTTTGTATAAGGCCATTCCTTCTTATAAGAACATAAATCTTTGAATGAAATAGAAAGAATTTGGAACATTGTTCTAGGAGAGTTTTCTCTCAAATTGTATGAGATCTTTATCAAAACTATGTTGGTTTAGTGGTGATCAAACTCAAGCTGGTGGAGTCATTCCTTTAGGTTTGAGAGTAACCCTTGTTATCTTGTATATTGTTGTGTGTGTGTTTCATTTTCAACAAATTCAGCAAAGTTCTTCCTTTACCCGAATTTCTTGGTTCATCTTTGTGTTTGTTTTTCTTCAATCTTTAAAGTGAAGCTAAGTGGAATTGTATCATTTGGTATCAGAGAAACGGTTGTGAGTGTTTGTTGTTGTTGTAGTCAAGAAACATCTAAAAGAGCCAAGTTAACATTTACTTTAGAAAGCATATAAAAAATTTTAGAGAATTGCTTATCCTATTTATTATCGTTAAGACCGTTTGGATAAAGAATTGGTGGCTTGTATAGCTCAGCTGATCTATGGAGTGTAGAGGAAGAAGATGACTTAGGCTCTTTATTATTTTCAAGAAACTAAGAAGGAGAAAGATTTCCAACTGAATCGTCCTTAGAAAATTGTTGCTCCCTTCTTAAATTATCTATATCATGTGGTAAATCATTAGTAATATTATCAAGATTGTTATTAGGAACCTTACCACCTTGAAGAACAGTGATAGCCTTCGCTTGCTCAAGTTGGCTTGGCAACTTCCTTTTTTGATGTCCTTGTAATTGATCTGCTAGTTGCCCAACTTGTACTTCCACCTCTTTATTGACGCTTCTAAAGAATCTAACCTTTGATTATGTCTTTCATGATTATCCATGCTCACTTGAATAAAAGTATTCAAACTATCTTCCAAAGTTGGATTTCTAGGCTGTTGGGCTGGTATAACTTAGTTTTGGTATTGAGGGGGTCTTAAGTTTTAGGTAAGTGCAAAATTGTTGTTTGTCTTCCATGAGAAATTGGAATGATTTCTCCACCAAAGGTTGTACATGTCGGCATAAGGATCATTTCTCTACCTAGGTTGGTAAGACTCTAACAAGTTGACCTGTTCTTGATCAAAACCTACATTAGCATCAAAAGAAAAAAAAACAAGTGTTAGTACCATGACCAAAAGTCCACAAACTCCACATACCTCATATATAGGTGTACTTGATTATGCAAGAAGTTTGACTTATTTAGTCAATTCTACCAGTTGCATAGTCATTTTGTTGTTGAAGCTCAACTAATTTAGCCCAACTCTTCTTCCTCTTATACTCTTCTATTGAGAATTAGCACCAAGCATCTTATACAACTCATAGGTCTCATTGGCTATCTTTTCTCCCATGGCTCTAACAGTAGCATTGTCCACAATATATGGACACCATTGTGTCAATCTATCATAGAAAAATTGGTTTTATGACTGAAATGGGTAATAATGGTGAGAACACTTAATCAGCAACATCTTAAACCTATCTCATGCTTTATGAAAAGGCTCTCTCTCTATTTAAGAAAATGTAGCTATCTTAGTTCTCAACTCCATTGTCTTTTGGTAAGAATAGAATTTGCCCATAAACTTATTATAGATTGCCTCCCATGTAGTCAAAGAGCCAGGTAGAAGGGTTATCAACCATGCTTTTGCTTTATCTTTCAGAGTATAAGGAAAACATCTCATCTTAAGTTGGTCTTTAGTCAATCTTATAAGGGAAAGGTTTGCACACCCACGTAAAAATCTATTATGAAGATTAAAAGGTCTTCATTCACAATCCCATAGAAAGAAGATAGTAACTAATGTTGGATGTTCTTGATCTTATAATTTCTTACTGCTTCTCTCAATTGGATACAAGATGTGGCAGTACCAATTACTGGCTAGCGTAATCCCTCATCACTTTTTGAGGCTCTATACTCATAATTCCCTTAATATATTCTTCTTTCTTGATATGATATAATTGATTTTCCTCAGCCAATTTCCTCAAATTCTCTTGTATGCTATGAGTCTATGAAGTCCAGGCACAAGATCTCCCCTTTGGATCTTCTACTTGCATGCACCTAAAAGAAATAAACAAAGAAAAATTAAGTTACCGAAGAAATAAAAATAAATAGACAAAGAAAACAAAAGAAATAAATAAAATAAAAATTAAAACACAAAAGAAACCTAACAATCAATTTAGCAATCAAGAAAAAATTCAAGAAGTCAAATGCCAACTCCCTGGCAACAGCGTCAAAATTTTGATATGCAAATTTTAAATGCTCACATGTGCACGAATCATTAAATAGAATAATGCTAAATTTACCCTAAGATCGATCTCCTTTTCAATCTATTGATGTTGATTTGATCAAATTTGATGAAGAATTGATGTAGATCGGTTGAATATCAATAGCCCAAAGAAATTAATCTAGTCTAAAGCGAGGTAGAAGTCACGATACAACAAAAGAAAAGGAAGAATATTTTTTTCCTCTCAATAAGCTGACTCCTCTCTTCGTTCAAGAAGAAGAAAATAAAGAAAACATGTTTATATATATATACCTTTGCAACAGCCCTAATCATGAGTAAATAATAAAAAATGTAAAATAGACTCTCCTCTTTCCTTTTTCCCTCCCCTGGTGGAAGCCAAAACAATATATAAAAGTATTTCTCTTTTCATCCATTTTCATTTATCAATCTTAAAATACTATTTTGACATTGAAAACTTCAGAATTTGGCTTTAGCATAAACTACAAATATTTTTTGTTTTTAAATTGTCTTTCCAATAAGACAACTATTAACAATTTTCTAATGATTAATAAAATATTTGCATTTTTTCCATTTAATCCATGTTTTACGAAAATCACTTTTCACCATTTCTATTACTCTTTTTTGTTTAATTTCCTTCAAATAAACTCCATCTGTCTATGCATCTATAAAATAATAAAAACCACCCCAAAGTAATATAATTCTTATAGAAAATGCACGAATAAGGGCTAAAACATAACAAAATACTAGGATAAATATTGGTTTACCAGCCTCTACAAGATGTGGTAAAAAGTGTGCCTCAAAATATCCCCTTCAAGAAAGTACAATCTACAGTGATTACCAGTCTAACAGTTGTTAGAAACCCAACCTTTGAAGCACTAAACATGATGAAAAGGTATTTGAAATAATTCTCAAAATCTTTCTCTATTTTTGTTATTGATCCAAGATTGATAGATTCCAATATGTGACAATATCTAGGTAGCATGCCGTATGACTCTGCCGGATCACCAGTTAGTTGGTTAAGGGCTGACTATCTCGCCCTCCACTCTTTAGTTCTAAGAATTATCAATGTGCAAGTCTTTCTACATGTCATACATGATATCTCTTGGCTGATATACTTTGGAACAATCTTAAAAATTGTGTTTGATGAAGTACTCAATGAAGTGTGTGTTGATCCTTACCTATGATCCAAAACAGGTTGTGTCCTTTCGCACATATGCCACTGATCATATCTCTTTACCAGGAAGAATGTGTGCTCTTTGCTAACTATTATAGATCTTATCCTCCGCTTACAAGTTTTGTCATGACATATCACCTCAAAATGACTTTTTTTTTTCACTTAGAAACAATAAATTTAAAGTTCTTGTTCGTTGCTACTGTGACAAGCTTTCTACGAAACTCCAATTTAGTGTTAAGCATCTCTCCAACAACTATGTCCAAACTAGCATTACAAAAGAAAAAGCATTTCACCGCTAGCATCACTTGTGATAGGGTGCATGATCCAAATATGGATGCCTAAAACTCAAATTGGAGTGATTTTTCAAGGGCTCAAATTTGAATTTTGGGATTATTGTTCATCCCGCATAAACATGCCATTTTCAACTCTAAATCATCACTAATTTATCACATTCAACATATATTTATCCTAGTTACAACTTCCTTCAACACAACAACATCAAAACACAAAGTTCTTTTAGCTTAACAACACAAGCTTCCTCCTTCAACAAGCACAACAACAATAATTAAATAGCAACAAGATAAATAACTTACAAGATAATTATGCCAAATCATTCAAGCCTAAAGGACAATGCCACCAACTTGAATTAGACCACCACTAAGTCTTGGCTTAACTTGGATAAAGATTGATAAAGTGAGAGCACTCTCTCAAGAACACACAAAAGTGTTTTCAAATTTCTATTTCATTCATCAAGTCTTAATGTTACAAGTGAAGAATGGCCTAATATAATGTGGCCTTGAACAAGAAAACGGATGGACAAAAATGCCCTTAAGTTATCCCTTGCAAACAAAAGAAAAAGGGACAAAAATGTGAAAATCCGCACTTGGGCGCTGGGACGCGAACTTTCTGACAATTGGGCACCAAGGCACGGCTTTGGGGGCCGGGGCATGGACTTTCTTACTTGGCTGAAAATTTGCCAAATTTGGCTAAGGCAAAAGGGGTCCAAATTGAAGCCTAAGGCTCCCAAAAGCTCTCCTACATACATTTAAAGCTAATTACAACTAAAATAACATAAATACATCAAATTGAGACATAAAATAACATAGAACTCAATCTTTTGGGTGGCAAAACAATCCAACTAATGTGGATTTAGAAGGATTAAATTGCATCCCAAGATTGAGTTAGAGCTTAAATACCCAATTTGGATTTTCAAGGGGGTTTGCCTGGACTTGATCTCCTTGGGCCTTGATTAGAGGCTCGCGGATTCGGATCAGTGCATGAATTAAGGGCCAATATCATAAGCTTCATCTGGTGTATTTCTGCTTGGATGAATAGTGTTAACAAATATTAGGGATGCCATATCATTATCATCTACACCTATACCATAATCCACACCAATATCATCATTCGCACAAATATAATCATAATTTGCACCAATACCATAATATGCACCAATATCATCATCTGAACTAATACCATCATCTATGCCTATATCATCATCTTCAATATACAATAATGTGGTTTTTGTGTTTTATTATTTTTAATTGATCAAATTATTTTTACTTTAATAGTAGTTAGGGGAGGCTTCTATCAATATTTGTAAATCGTGAGAGCTAATAGATCTTTCATAAAATCAGCAATGGAGGTAAGTGTTATTTACTATAAGGGTAAACTTGTATTTTAATGGATAAATGTCGTAGCAAGGGGTTTGATGTGATTAATGAAAACTGTTAGGATTTTGTGTGATTAATGAAATCTATCTAGGCTATTGTAATAATACCTAACCACAAGATCCATAATTTTTTCCCAAAAAAATAGTTCTCTCCTTTAAAGTCATTTTTCATATCTTTTTTTTTTTATCATTTAAAAAAAACATGTCACATGTTTTTTGAGATTTTATTTTATAGTTAAAATATATATATAAAATATATTCATTCAATATTATGTTAAAAAAAATTATTAGTTTTAAATTGTTAGAAAAACTATTAAACTATAATATATATTTTACAAATTTTATTATTATTATATATTCTTTAATATAAACATTAAAAAAATCTTTCATTCATTATATCCTTCATTAATTTTATATCATACTTTCTTTTACGTTCCTTCCATTGAATCATTAAAATAATCCCATCAAAATTTGATTTTGCAATTAGTTATTTGGAGTTACAAATTTCTAATTCATCCCCTTAATTATGTTTGTAGATTTTATGAAAAAAATAGATCATGGACGTCAGATACTAGAAGAATCGTAACCCCTTGTCTTTCAAATTTTTCCAATAACCAACCTTTTAAAATTGGGAAATTAATGAAATAGCCCAAATTAAGAGGGTTCTTTGTAAAACAACCAACCCTAAGTTTTTTTTATTTACCTAACAAAATCCAGCTCAATGACCATTATAGCTTCACCTCACCTTCAACTTCTTTGCATAAACTTACGCTCAACTTATACTCTCATAATGGCCTGTTGGTTGAAGAACCGTCAAAGACTGTTGAAGAACCATCAAGGATCGTTGAAGGACCATCAAGAACTGTCAAGGACCATCATGAACTGTCAAGAACCATCATGGACTGTTAACAGTTGACGGTCTAGAATTAACCCTAAAATTGTAGAACTTCAAACCCAGCACAACTCCCATTCGCAAGAATCAGAATCATATCACAACTCTAAATACCCATTTGCAAGCATCATAATTGCATCACAAAACTCGAAATCCATTGAATACAGTGGGTTTCTTCATCAGTAATACCCATAAGAGAATGAAGGGATAGACATTGGATATAGAAAATATTTGATAGAAATCAAATCAAAAGAAAAACATATTTGGTGAGTTGTTAGAGTGAAGAGGTGGTGGAATGAAGGGATTCGATAGGATGGTAGGTTACGGTTTGAGACGGGTTGAAGGTGAGAGTATTTTTATCATAACATTAGGAGTGGGTAGGTAAATCAAGTGCACCGATGAGGTTTGTTATTTTTCAAAGACCTACCTTAGTTTGGGCTATTTCAGCTAATTTCCTTTTTAAAATTGCAATTTTGACGAAGAGTTTCAGTTCTGCTCCTAGATGGTCTTGCAATCCTTCACTTAGAGCCCGTTTGGGATTTGAAAATCGATTTTAAAGAATCTAAAGCTATTTAGAAAATATTTTCATAGTTGATTCTTGGACAATCGGATAATTTGGTTCCTTATAAAATTCATTTATTTTTCGTATCTATATAATTTGTAATCATATTATATAAAAAAATTTTCTAAAAACAATTTCATTATCAAACTTCTATTAGATTTAACTCTCTACTATTATCCATTTCTATTAGATTTACAGTCTAATGGGGAGTTTGTTCTTTGATCTAAAATCTCAATTTGACTAATTCTCAATCATTCATATATTTTAATATGTTCGTTTTTTGGTTGAAGAATCATTCATATATTTTAATATGTTTGTTTTTTGGTTGAAGACATACTCTCAGACAGTTTCATCTGAATTAAAAAAAAAAAAAACTAAAATTTTTAGCTTTTATTTGAATGCTAAAGTTAAAAAAGTTTATGTTACCCTTAATTTTCTTAAATATCCTTATCTAATTCATTTATGATCCATTTGTCTATAGCTTTTATAAAATAATATATATTAAATAAATATAATATAAATTATTATTTTAATATTTTAAGAAAAAATAATAAAATATGTAAATTACAAATATTTGAATACTTTAAAATTAATTTTAACAAGATATTGCTTTATAAATGGGATAATATCAAATAGCACCCTTGTGTTTTGACCTAATCTCAAGCAGAAAGTAAGTTTATCATTTTTATCAACTAAACCCCTAAGATTTGCTTTTTTTAATCAACTGTTAATTTTAACACCAAAAATACATATTTGCCCCTACTTAAATTTTTTTCCTTAATTTTAAAAAATAAAAATACAAAAAGTAAAAATTTGTTTATTATGGRAGTATAATTTGTTTATTTTTTATTTATTATTTTTTTGTGTTAAAATTAAGGAAATAAATTTTAGTAGGGGTAAATATATATTTTTTGGGGTTAAAATTAACAGTTGTTAAAAAAAGCAAACCTTAGAGGTTTATTTGATGAAAATGATAAATTTACTTTCTGTTTGAGATTAGGTCAAAACACAAGGGTACTATTTAATATTGTTCCCTTTATAAATATTTTTAATAAGTCAAATGTCAACAAATACAACTACATACGTGAAAACAACATCATTAATAATAGATGGGTAAAAATACTAGTTTTAAATATTTTAATTTAAATTTTGAAATAAAAAACAAATATATCATTATATTTATATAATCTGAATTAAACCGAAGTCTATTATGTTCAGAATTTTAAATAAAAGAACAACTAATCTATAAGCTTGGAAAATTATTTGAGACATTTTTTATGACCAACATTCGGTGTAAAGACATCAATGATAATTTTAAATATAAAAGGGATTTTTTTGATAGTTTTAGAAATATGAGGATGTTTTAAGTAACTATCCCTGACGGTGGAGTGTTTAATTGGTTATGTATTAATGCATGTATGACGTGTTATGATAACTCAAATTCATTGTTTTCCTATGCCCTAAATTTTAAAATTTCAATAATT
>JANLJB010029846.1:0-17952 GCA_026212285.1 Bursera cuneata
AAGGAATGAAATTTCACCTGGGTAAAAAGTGTTGGCCAATGTGAGATTTTATACGGAGCATTAAATTTTTTGCTATTATTTGGAAAAGGTAGACGGTGATTTAAAAAAAAAAAAATTGTCAGTTAGAAGAGCTAGCATTGAGAGATTGTGTTTGTGTAAGCTTAACTAACCTACAGAGATCTGCCATCAAACATGTACGAGTAGAGTCGTGGACCAGAAAGAAACAAAGCATGACCTAAAGGAGAAAGAGGAAAGAGTAGAAATAATACCATGTTGGATTAAAGGAGGTCTTGGTATTGGTTAAGGAAAAATTCCTACCACGAAGAAAGTGTAAGAGAAATTAAAGAGGAGAAGATGCCAAAAACAGTAGAACATGTGGCATCAATTGCATCAGAAAAAGAAAAATAATGGAGGGTTAAAGAGAAGTCATTGGCAGCGGGAAAGAAAGAGTGGAGTTGCAGACACAGGTGCAGCAGGCGCACAAAGACTAAACAGCCTCGAGTAGAGAGAGAGAGAGTGTGTTAGAGAGAAAAGAGAGAATCTAACATAAACACTAAAAGGGACAATAGCTGTGCTGTGGACCAGCGTTCTACACTTTAATTCTCTCAGCCCACTAAAGAAAAGGCCTCTGTTGCACTTTTAACTTGTATCTTTCGATTTTCTGAGCCTAAACTAATTATGTATCACAAACCCTTCTTCAAGACCCTCTTTAATTAGGTTTTTTTTTTGTCCACAAGATCAAACAGTCTAATCTGGGAATTTGAGATTGCGGGAAGATTCCAGGCAAACGAAAGCGACTCGGCTCAAGTCACATTTCTTCACAGAAAAATTTTCTTTAACTTTCTTTCCCCTTTTTTTATTAATTTATTTTCTATTTCCGCTTTTAGTAGTAGACTTCCTTACACATGTAACTCAGTGCAATATTATTTAAGTTTGTTTAGGGTTGCAGAGAAAAGATAGTATCAGAACAAGCAGCAAAGACAGTGGGGAGAGGCAATAATTAGGGAGCTGGACCAGTATGCAGTGTATGGAAGAGAACTAACATGAGGTTGTCGGTTGTTTTGCAATTGCAAAACTAGTCTCTCGTCTTCTGTGTCATCAGTCGCTAATAGTCACCACTGATTTTTCCGAGTACAAAGCCAAACCACTGTTCCTTTGATGGATGGATTTTTATGTGGTTGGATGGGTGGTAGGAAACACAATTCTCTAACACATCTTTGTCTCTTCTTGTTTCCTTCTCTCTTTTCTGATATACATAATCTAAATATTCCAGATTTTGCTTAATCAAAGCTTCTCATATTTGCTCAATCAAAGCTTCTCATATTTGTTCTTAACTTGAAGGTTACTATTCTAGTGATGCAATTGGTGTGTATTCTTTCTTCAAACTCTACTGCGAATACCTCATCATCAAGGCGAGTCTTTCAGTTAATCAGCTCAAGTAGAGGCATTAGGGGCCCATCTAAGTTTCATCCATCTACTGTTTGAGTTTCAAAGACGTTTCTTGCTTGCTTCTTTTCTTAATTTCGTTTTTGTCGGGTTTGTCAGAATTAATCACTTATAATCCATCCAGGCATCTACTGCTCAATTACTTGCTTACGTCTCGGGAATAGGGTTATACTTAGTGAAAATGGGTTGGTGGGTTTAGCACCAAGAACGTCCAGATCATACTAAGAGAGAAAATAATGATATTGGCTTAGCTTCATAATTTCTTTGATTAACCTCCTCTTTCTTTGATTAGATGGTGGATTAGGGTTCTAAATTTTACAAGGTCATCCATGGTTAAAGAAAAAATACGCAGCTGCTACTGCTACTGCTACAGTTGATGGCTTAGGAAGATTCTTATCATTTAACAAAGCGATCGAGGCGGCTGCATCAACACCAAGATCAAGCTTTTATTTAAGAAACCAGATTTAATGGAACTGAGAGGCCAAGATAAGGAAGTAGAGATGCCAAGCTCTTTGGTCTATCACAGGGAGTCTTCGTCAACACCAATAAATTCAGCTGTGGGTGAAAGCAGAAGCGATGGAATACTCAATCCACCTCAAGCCCTAGATCAACAACATCCTCTTCTTTATAATCAATTGAATCCACATCATCAAAGCATACACAACAAACCCAGGAGAGATCCAGAGCTAGACATAGACCCAGATCCAGTTCCACCTTCAATTGCTACCGCAAGTGTAACATCCAACAGATCAAACCTAAAATCACCCGGAACAGCAGCAAGACAAGCACAAGCACTGCAGGTAGAACCGACATCAGCAGCGACAGCCGTCGCGGTGCCTTCGGTTCGATATCGAGAATGCCAGAAGAATCACGCGGCGAATATGGGAGGGCTTGTCACGGATGGTTGTGGAGAATTCATGCCAAACGGTGAAGATGGCACCATGGAAGCCTTTAAATGTGCAGCTTGTCAGTGCCACCGAAACTTTCACCGAAAGGAAATTGATGGGGAACCACCGTATCCTTCCAATTCTTACTATACCTTTAACAACCCTCACAGGAACAACACCTCCCAAAGAAATACGATATCTCATCATCATCATCCTCATCAACTTCATCCACAACATTCGCCTTTTCAGCAGCATCATAGATTCTCATACGCTAGTCCTCCCACAGCTACAATTGCACCAATGATGATGAACTTTGGCGGCGGTGGCAGCAGTGGCGGTGGTGCAGCAGAGTCTTCAAGCGAAGATCTCAACATGTTTCAGTCCAACACCGTAGGGCAGACATCAGTGCAGCCACCTTTGTCCAAGAAGAGGTTTAGGACGAAGTTCAGTCAAGAACAGAAGGACAAGATGTTGGAGTTTGCTGAGAAGTTGGGATGGAAGATGCAGAAGCAAGATGAGCAAGAGGTGCAACAGTTTTGTGCACAAGTGGGTGTAAAGAGACAAGTTTTCAAGGTTTGGATGCATAACAATAAACAAGCCACCAAGAAGAAGCAAATTTCCTAGTTGGGTCTCAGCTGAGATTACTGTTAGAAGACGGATAGGGTTGATGGAAGGTCTGATCATGTGAATAACCAATTAGAGTGGAAATTATGGATATAAAGTGACACATTTCTTGCTTTTCCTCAATTGAATGGATGATTTATGATCATTAACATTTCGGACAATATCTCTTAAGTTTTTTTCTTCTCTTTCATCACAAGCACAATATCTTTCATCAAGTGAAAAACGCAAACTGAGAGCGTCTTAATTATTGATGATCATAAACATGGGAAGGTAAGGTAAGCTTCAATATAACACGAGTCAGCTCCTTTTTCTTTTTTCTTTTCCTTTCAATTATATTTTTGCAGGTCATTTTATGTATTTAGCTAGCTAGATAACCACACCATCCCATTTGGTCCCCCCTTTTCAGCCCTACCAAACAGTCTCCATTTCCTCCCAACACTTGATTAAAGCCATAGTGAACGGATCTCGTTGTGTTTATGACAGTGACACACTTTGGACATTTACTAAATTCCAATCTTTTTCTCATTTTACTTGGTTTTCGCATTTTTCATTCCTTGAATCTAGTTTAATGCTTTTTAAGTTCTTTATAGGTTATAATTTGACGTTGAAATAGATTGATATGATCATTTTCTAATCGCTATTATTACTAATAAATACATAATATGATTCATCTCGAAAAAATCTTTAGTGAAACGATCATATAAAAAGATTTACTCTGATATATAAACTATTTAAAATTTACATTGATTTAGAATTAGACAAACATAAAACATGTACTAAACTTAATGGTGTTTTGTATGATCAATTAAAGGGTTTTTTTTCTTTTCCTATTTTAAGGAATTCTATTATATAGTTTTTGTTTGACACATACATATGAAACAAGACAATGAAGATCACTATCAGACGAATTACATATACAAAATTAAAACACTTATACAACATCGTAAATAACTCATTTTCCATAACTATCCATTTATGACCTAAAAGAAGTTTAGGTTTTCATTTTCTTGATTTCATCTCAAAGACAACAATGGAAGGTTCACATGGCAAACCATCAAATTGTGTAAATGTTGAATTCTACAGTTCATCCATTTTATTGCCTGGCCCATACATATAGAGAAGCAATATAGATTGAAGTAGCCATACCCGTAAGAAGAGATGATCAAGGGAAAAGAATTCTTCATTAAAGCAAAAAAAAAAATATATATATATATATGGCGAGGATCTCAGACCCAGAATATATAGGAGTGAAATGAGTTGGCTCATTATTTGTTTTGAAGGCAAGAAAATGATATATCACGTGAGTGAAACAAATTAAGTGACTGACCTTCACAGCACTACTGCAAGAACAAGCGAACATCTTAATTATTATATGTTAATAACTTCAGCACAAACATACAACTGAGAAAGGAAGGGGGCATATGGATATATGCACAATGTATTGATCACATGTGAACCTGCAGGGAGCATAGCAAGTATAAAGTACTGGAGCAGCTAGCACATGATCATGAAGAAATCAGAAGTCTAACATGGTGTAGTCACTTCATGGGGTGAGCTAGTACTATAGGTACAATAACATGTGATACAATAAATTCAGGTTTGGCACATTATTGAAATGAGCCAAACTGATCAAACTCATCATGAAGAAGATAAAAGAAGATACAAGAAAGTAATTAGCTCACCTGCTGTACGACATATCAGCTTGAGAACTGCAGGTTTTCCTGGAAAATTCACTTAAACTTCATTGACTCCATAAAAATCTGCGCATACAATCTTCAGTAAGAGCTTATAATATATGTATGCGTGACATGCATGAGAAGAAGGAATTTGTCGACTACATCTTTGATTCTAATTTTCATGAGAAAAAATCTAGGCATGGATAGAAAGGAAAAAATTTACAGATAAAGAAATTACGTACCTATTACCTATCCAGCTTCCATCAATTTTTTATTTTATTTCATTTTATTTTCTAAGGTATATATTCGTCTATTTTCATCAAGCGTCACATATCAAATGGATAACTCTCAACTGCACTCGTTCTCTATGCTTAAAGATTTGCTTTTCATATTTAAAACTTGGAAAATCCTATCATTAATTAAAATGTTTTATACTTATTTTTAGTCTATAGATATCCAATGATATAGCGCAAAACATTAGAATTTACGAGATATATTGCACAAATTGATTGTACGTGCAACATTTTTATTGTGCAATTCAGATTATCTCATGCTATCATTAATTTGGATCCATGAAAATTGTTACCTTCAATCCAAGACAGTTAAGGAGGTGTTGTTCACCTAGTTGAATTCCTAAATTATCCATATTAATTAAGAGGCTGATATTAATATATAATCTATCTGTTAATCATGCTTAAAGACATCCAAATACAAATAAAGCAATCTTGATTTCTGCTTTCTGTTAAAAGAAGAATGAAAAATCATATTTGATAATAGCTAGAGATTAAAATCAAGATCCGCTACTATTCGACTTAATAATTTGGAGATATAAGCTAGAAATCTGCATGATATTTTTCTTAGCGGGCTTCATGGCCTAGGTCGTGAAGCAGCTGAGCAACCATTATTGGACGCTTAAAACAGCCCAAATCAAATACTGTAGGAAAGCCCTTCACTGCAAACGCTCATGCAATGGAAAGAACGAGGAAAAGCCGAAATCTAACACTGACCTGTGGCAACTTTTGCATTCTCATTTCCGTTTTAGCGATACGAAAACGACATAGAAGACAAAGTTCCTTGAATGAAAATTTCAAAATTGTGAACATAAAATTATAAATATAGTAACAACAGCCAACTCACAGATGAAGGTAGCATTTAGCAGTGTAGTTTTAGCTGAATTCCATCAAAGATCTGTGGCATCATTTCTCATCTTAACTCCAAGTTCACCAGTGGCATCTGATGCCATCTCTTTGGCAGCCTCATAGTTAGTCTTGGCTTCATCTGACATGGATTCTTTGGCTGATACGTATGCCTCCCGAGCCTTATTCTTAGCTTCACCATAGGCATTAGCGGCTTCTTCTCTTCCATGCTCCAGGGCTCCTGATGCAGTGTCTTTAGCGTCTGAGGCCACATTTGATGCCCAGTTCATTTTCCCTTTAGCTTCATCATAAGCATTATCAGCTTTGTCTCTTCCACATTCCTTTGCATCTGCCATTGTCTCCTTAGCATAATCTGATGCCATGCTGGATGCCTCGTTACTTTTCTTTTTAGCTTCATCATAAATATGAGATGCCTTGTCAATTCCATATTCCGTTGCTCTTTCCATTAACCCTTTGGCGCCTTTACCCTTCGCTTCATCATAAGCATTCGCTGCATCGCTGCTCATGTCTCTCATTGCTCCTGCCACTGTATACCCCGCATCATAAGCTTTATCCGAAGCCATGTTCATTTTTTCCTTAGCTTCATCATGGCAATTGGCTACTTTGTCTTTAACGTATCTCATTGCTCCCTCATTAGTCCTATCTGAAGCTGTGTCCAACTTATCTTTATTTTGATCATACGCATTGGCTGCTTTGTCCTTTCCATATGCCACTGTCTCTCTGGCATCCTCAGCCCTACCTGATGCCATTCTGATAGCTTGAAAGGCCTTGTCGTGCGCATAGTCATTTACATCGCCCATTTTATCATGTGCCATATGAGCTACCTCGCCAGCTTTCTGGGAAGCATACCTTGACACTTCTGCAAAAATGAAAAACAATTTAAAAAATAAATCTAATATAAAGGAGATGAAAATAAAAACTATTACCAGATGCAGCAGAGTTTATTGTCCCTGTAGCCCTTGAGGCAGCATCCCCTGCATTGCCCATCATATTCTGAGCCCCTTGATCACTTGCTTTTTCCGGATTTAATCCCAATTTTCTGGCAGTAATATTGCAGCATTAGAGATGAATCTCAAATCCCAAAACTTAAAAACAAAAAGATGCTTTTCACCTGGTAGCATCAATGTTCTACGATCGCATAAATTTTATATATGCGCTTCACTTTTTCTTATACGCCAAGCAAATTTACTGTCTTGACAAATTATAGGTAAACTTTAAGTCTTCTAAATTATTTAATTCTTTGTATGGTTAGACGTTTGATCATCCATTTAGCTTTCATGCTTACACGTAAAGATCTATGTTACAAACAGAAAATTATATATATATATATATATATGTTATACACAGTATTCAGAGTAATAGTTCTAAACAAATATTAAGGTCGGAAATAAAAATTTAAATGTTCTCACTCAACGTAATTTTATTTTTATATGTAGTGTATTCGAAACAAATTTTTGAGAGATCGTTTGCATCTTTCAACCTTGTCCGTCCAATTTAAATCCTTAATTACCCCGTGAAAAAGGGAGGGAGAGATGGAGCGGAGATAGAAAAAAATTGTGTTACGTGTTAAACCGATACCGTTTCTGAGAATATATATGACAAGAACATTCAACGTAAACCATGTAATTAATTACATGAGACGAGTAAATGACGTTTGTAAGAGCACGCGTATATACATTCGAAGAGGGTGAGATGACGATTACTTACTCAGAGAACTTGTTATTAGCCCAGTCAATCCAGGACTTGGTCTTCTGCTTTGCCTCTTCAGCTTTGAGTCTGTCATCCCCTGCTGCAATATTCACTCTCTCTTTCGCATCATCCATTGATATTGCACTCACTTGCCATCCCAGCACCACTCTCGACAATACCAACATCCACATCAACATCATCGAACTCTTCCCCATCTGCATCTTTTCCTATCTTACAACAAACAAAATCAACTTCAATTCAACAACCGAAACCCACCCTTTTGATCTAGATCCATCCTATGTATTTGTTGCCGTTTATAGAACCGTTAGATTGTTTCTGAAACGTGGCATCTTACAGGGCAACGTGTCCGTGTAAGGGGGCCATTGTAACAACTATAATGCTAAATTTTTGCCACGTGCGTTCTGCCAGGACTGTGTTGGCCGCATCTTATGCATGTCTTTTAATGATATGCTTATTTATGCTTCTTCCCTCTACGGGTTTTGCTCTTCCAATGTAGTCGGGACTTTGGCCTTGGGAGCTCCTCGGTGCCAAATGCCAATAGCACTGAACATGTATAACTGTTAAAAGATTTGCTACATCCTCCATGTACGTAAGTTACAAAGATTTGTTTTTTTTTAAATATGGGTGTCCTAGTCAACTTATGCTCACCTCAATTAATCCCAGGAAACATGTATCTTGTGTTCTTGAAAATCTCTTTAGAAATGCCGGTTAATCGTTAGATTTTACATTAGAATTATAAAGAATTATTTTTTTTCTCTATAATTTAGAATGACGTTTTATACTATATTTGAATTTCTTTAATTAGACAACATTTAAGTGCAATTAAAAAAAATGAATTCCTAAAATTGAAGGACAACTATTTAGAACTTCAAAGTACATATCTTCACAAAAAACAAAGATATTACACAATACTAGATAACAAATTATTATTATTTCTAATAATGTTTAGTTATGTTATTATTTTTCTTATTTGTTAATGATTAGTTAGAGATAGGTAACAATGTTTTTTAAATTTTAAAAATAGAAACTAGTATTTCAGGTGTCATTTCATTAGAAATCGAAAATATTTATTGGAAAGAAAACACTTTCTCTACATAGTGAGAGAAGTGTAATAGCTACTAGTACATGCGCGATACAATACATAAGATGATGCTAAATTTAAGAATTTATTGAGAATTTTTATCAGAAAAGATTTGCTTAATTAACAACGTTTAATTGATTTTACCACCTGGGCTGGGCCTGGGCCATTATTGTAAGTACACTCTACATCAATTAGAGGCATGTGCAGCCCACCCTGCACTTTGACGATTCACAGATCCTCAATCTTTAGGCCTATTTCCACTTTAAAATCGTAAGACGACATGATCTTCTCAACCCTCTAAGGCAAAGGATAATTTCCCGACCCAAAGAAAATTCTGAAAATAAGTTACAGTGATAAGATTTAAACCCTTTACCTTCAAATAACGCATTTTATAATATTACTGTTAAATTATATTTTATTTTATAATATATTATATAAAAAACTTTTTATTTATTATATAATAATAATTTAACTGAATACAATCCATACCCTAATAAAAATCAATTAAAATGATTAACATTATCAGAATCCGATCAATCCGAATATATTAGGTTCGTTTTTATCTAAACCCTACCTCGAGTTCATTTAGACCAACACCCTCGGATTGGGCCAAACCCGACCCACCTCCAACTTAGTGTATATGCTTTTTCCCATGCTCACAATCCTTCAACTCTCGCGTAACGCCCACCCATACGCTTTTACTTGGACAAGAACCTACGCAGCCCCGTCTTAACGCAAGGCAAGCTATACCGGGTGTGAGCAAGTTTCACCCTTATTTCAGTAGTGCCCTTCGACTCCCTACTTTCGCGTCACGAATTATTAAATTCTCTCTTTATCTTTAATACTCTTACATGTTTGATTATTTCACAATTCGGTTCAGCAGATGCTTTTCGAATGGTATATTGTACCATTGTTAATCCTAATAGTGGAGACTTCATCATATGTCTTCTGTAATGGTACATATCATCTGCAATCAGTTTTAGGGGGGAAAACTACTAAAAATTCACTCTAATATGCACGCACAGAAAATCAATTAAACAAAAATTGGTGCATTTAATTTAAGAAATTAATTAACCTTCAGATACAATAGGAAAAAATGATCTGAGGTAGGAAAGAAAAAAAGAAACAATTTGAATGTAATGTTTAAAAGAGAGCCGGAGCCTAATTTATCCTACAAGTAAAAAGTCAGGACCAAACTCCCCACCAGCAATTGGTAAGAGTTACAACAAACTGAATTGACAGAAGGACTTTAAAACTTCATCCCCTTTTACTGTAGACTTCCATCTCATCTCAATAATTACCTATCTTTTTTTCTTATTTTTCCTGAATAAACAACTATTGTTTGGAGCTCGGGAGAGGTTTTTAACAAGTGAAAATTTGTTTTACCCCTTGTTTTTGGGCTGCTGACTACCTTCAGCAGCTAGTTTTATTCGCTGGTGATGCTCTGCGACCTTGTAATCTACAACCTCTCTAAACAGTTGGGCATCCAATACACAGTCTGGGCGAGCATAGACAGCTGCTTGAATACTGGCCACGAGTTTTGCTATTTCACGGCCAGAGAACCCATCTGTCTTCTTGGCAGCCTCTTGAATTACATCTTCAGACAAATCTTTTATGGTTATCTTCTGTGGCCTCTTCTTCAAAAAAGGACCCCACTTAGATGAACTCTCACCTTCATCAGAAAGGTACTTTTTCAAATAGAGTTTCAGCAGTTTGAAACGCTCCTCCACTCCAGGAAGTGGAAACTCGATCACCTCATCAATGCGGTCAGTGATAGCACTGTCAAGGTCTCCCGGCCTGTTAGTGGCAAGAACAAGAACTATATCTCTTGACTGATCCCCAGTTCGGAAGAGCAATGCATTTAAAGCACTCCGCTGTGCTTCACTCATATGTATGCTGTTCCGCCTGTATTAAACCAATAGTACAATCACAATCTTGTTTTGAGAAAAAAACTCATATCCCAAGCAAATGTCTAAATCCTGCCATATAAACATAACAGTAACGTCCAGAAATATTGAAGTAATTACCCACAAATATGGATTTCAGTTAAAAAAATGTGGAAATTTACACAAGATCAAGACGCAGGTTTACAAGCCAAACCACCTAGGAGTTAATTTATGAAATGGTACAGTAGTTTAAACCCACTATTGTTGTACAATTAAAAGCCACCTTATAGATTTTGCTGAAAGAGTATATGGGAAAACAGCTGCTAACCTATTTCAATCGTTTTTCACCAGGAAACTGGATAGAATATATGAGAGAGTTGGAAACTTACTCGCACAAAAAAGCATCAGCCTCGTCAATAAAAAGCAACAAGCCTTTCTTTGACTTCTTTGCCCAATCAAATATCTCGTGGATCTTCGTAACAGCCTGTGCGCCAAGTGGTGCAACATCTCCTCCTGTCATCATGGCATAATCCAATCCCTGCAGTACAAGAAACAAGGTTCAAGCTAATTTCAATGAACAAATAAAACCCTTTCCCTCTAAATCCTTTTCCTCACTCAAAGCAAAGGGCTATTAAGACCATAGGAAAAACCAGAACAAGTTTTTAACAAGATTTGCCATATTACTGACTAATTAAGAAGAGAGGTGTTGAGTCAATGACGTTCAATATTCTCATTTACTTCTATAAAACTCTCAAAAAACAGTCTTTCTTCTATTCCTCATCTTAATGATTTCAAATAATATACGAAAAAAATAATACAGCGATTAGTCAGATTACAAGAAACAGACCGGGGCCAGTGATTTGATAGACTATGAAGGAAGCCAAAATTGACAAAGGAATCAGCACCAAGTATAAATATAGAATAAAAATGAATTGTTAGAAGCACCATACCGATTTTCGAGCAATCTCCTTTGCAACCAAAGTTTTACCAGTACCCGGGGGACCATAAAACATCATGTTTCGAAAGGGTGCCTGGTGAATCTTGGTGTTTGATGTAGCTTTAGCAAGATGCTCAATCCTCCTCTGTAATGAAGGATGAAGAACAATATCTCCATTATGTCTTTTAACTTCAAGAGGCCCTGCTGCCCCAGCCGCTGTCCTATTATTAACAATTTTGTTCCTTGCTTGAGACAATAATCCTGACCATGGAAATTTAGCAATGGAGGATTCTCGAATTAGTGAAGGCTGTCCTAGTATCCTGTTAACATAGCCCCATGTAACCCTAGCACCTTCTCTGTAAACACAGAAAGGAGAACAAAAATGAGTTGAGATGAAGAATTTAATTATCATGAATTATCATTATCCAAGTTCTCAATGGGTCCAAGAACCAAAGAGCTAATCTCAATTGAGTTATGCTCAAATGAATAACCTTTCAACACCAAAGTCAAAAGGCTGTTGAAATAATTAACATCAAAGCATAGGCAACAAAAATTTATCATGTGTGATTTTTCACTTTTACTACTATCAATTCATGGCCAACCTCAAAGAGAATCTCCCAGATCATGGTAAAAGTAAAACAATTATTATGAGGAGGTGCAGTACTGCTGGTGGTGGTAGTGGTGCAATGATGTCAGAGGGAGGCTGTGTAGCGGAGGTAGTTTGGTGGTGGTTTCAATTCAGCATGCTGCTGAAGAACAAGCCTCCATCTATCCAATATGTGCATATCCTATTTGTTATATATTAAAACTTCTGAATCATGCATTTACATGCTTTCCATATCTACATGTTGACTTAGACCATACACATGCATCCTAATAAAGATAAATTTACCAAAGTAAATGTATACATACTAGTAGGAATACCACCGAGATGAAATTAGTACTACACAAAGTATAATCTTTTAGACAAGCTGAAATTTGAGTCAATGCCTTTCAGGAAAAAAGGAGAAGCAGGCATACCTAGTCGTATAAATTCCTGCAGCCAATGCAGTAGCTCCTCCAACAGTCATAATCAATTTATTCCTATCTGTCAATAGAGTCCTAAAACCCTCTGCAAATTTTATTAAAAGAAAAAATTTATGCCAGACGAAACATTTTATAACTGATTAAAAAATAAAATATGCAAATATTGGCAGAAGTCAACTCATCTATCCTATGAAGAATAGCTATGAATGCAATTTATGCATAAATGTGTAAAGCAGCAAGTACTATAAAATGATTACTTTCTAGACAAATAATTTAGGAAAACATAACATAAATGCAGGGAATCTGGTTACTGGTTAAAAAAAAATTCTAGAAAGAAAAAAGAATTGAGACAAGTTTCTAAATAAGACATTTCATTGCACTGATTACTCACACGTAACAAATTTTTATACTTGTTGAAAATTAATTTTTATTTTTTTATTTTTTTTTTGTTTTTCCTTCTTTTTGCTAGGAAATAAAGAAGAGTATACTTATTAACTCAAAGAAGAGTATACATATTAACACAAAAGAACTTGCCAACCACAAAAGGGAGCAGTACTTAGGAGCAGTCCTAGATCCTAAATGGATTTCAAAAACTGTACAAAAAGTCAATTCTCAATCAAAAACAACAAAAGAACCTAAGTCAAAAGCAAAAACCCTTCCTGATTATGCTATTGAAGCTTCCCAATTTTGACAAATAAAGAAAAATGAACTTCCTTAAACTCTAAAGAATTAGATGCCCAACTTTGTCCCACATAAAGGAAGCTTCTTCTCCATAAAAGTATTAAAAAATTCTCGTTTCTTTCCAGCCACACAACCCAAAAATAGTGCCATAGCAGCACAATTCCACAAAACAAAACCTTTCCTATTTCCTTTTAAGTGTACATGCCTTTCCAAAAGAGCCATAGGACAAAAGATATTGATCTCTACAGCTAGATTATTCCATAACCAACTAGCAATAGAGCAAAGAATAAAAAGGTTACCAGTTTGAAGAAAGAAAAAAAGAGGGTCTTCTTCTCTTAATAATATCATTGGTGTTAGTTTCTAAGAGCTATAGTCCAAGCTAACATCTTCAGATTGCTTGGTACTTCAGCTTCCCAAATCACTTTTGACTGCTAAAAAGGAGGGACATTAGGAAGGTCTATAAGACAAAAGAGATTTTGTAGAAAAAATTCCAAAATTCTCAGGAATCCACATTCAACTATCCTCTTTCATTTCATTAAAGAGAAACACCTTCTAACAAGTGGAGAGGGTAATCACATTGAACTTCTCCATCATATTATTTCATTGGAAAAATGAATATTTCATTCTACAATGTAATCATTATAAGTATGCATTTGATTTAACTTGAACACCAGAATTTGCAAACTCAAAGCCTAAAACATTCGGTTGAATAGAGCAAATTACCACATAATTGGTAAATTACCTAATCCATTAAATATACAATTTTAAATACTAAATTTTTGAAGGGGGTAGACATGGAAAGAAAATAAAGCCTTAATATGCTTACAATCTATACTAAACTATTTTCTGACTATCATAATGGTTCTTTCGAAAACGAAAATAGAAGTTCAAAGTCACTTTTTTTTTTTCTTTTTCCTTTTAAACCTACCAAGATGATTATATCCTGCCTGCATCATGCCTAAACGTGCAATAAAATATATCAAATAATCACAGGTAAAGGAAACATACTCAGGATCTAAGTGTCTGACGTTAAACTGTTATTTTACATAACATACAGCATTTGAAACTAATCAAAATTCCTTGCAAATAAAGAAGTGTTTAAGTACTAATCAATTGTATGCAAAAAAAAACTTATAACTCTAGAAGCCTTCATCCCTAAGCCAAAATCTGCGTTGTCACAATAACGACTAACCTAAAGTTCAAAGAAAACAATTATCCATCATCTCAGAGTTTGACAATCAAAACTAATACATACAGCAATAAGATCTAACAAACCAAGCAACTGAGGAAACAGTCAAGATGGATACATTACATACCTTCAACGTGACTAAAAGTCGTATTGATTGCAGCAAGCCATTTGTCTCTTTCACCGTTAATCCGTTCTATTAGCATTCTCCTGTTATGGCCTTCAGTTAATTTTGCTTCATGGGCCCGGGCTTCAGCCTCAGCCATGACCTTAACTCTTATTGTTTCCCTTTCTATTTCAGCTCTCTCTTTCTCAGTCTGGCGCTGCTGAGCCTGAATTTGCTCCTCAGTAGCCCGTCTTGCTTGTTCTTTTCGTACGGAAGACTCCTCTTGCATTTTAACCAATTCAACATTATGCCGCCTCTGAGCTTCATGATCTGTCTGCATAGAATGACAATACCATAACATGTAAATTTTCTACAGGAAAAATAATTGCCATTTGAATTCTTATCATAAATTAATTCAATAGTAAGAATGAGAAAGCAACTTTAAAACAGGATTTTATAAGACTGTTAAGTCAGCTAGTTTTGATCTCATTTCAAAGTTTAAGAGCAGGTACAATGAGACTGAAAATGTGGTAGCTCAGAGAATGCTTGTTGAAATGATTAGCAATCTGATGACTTCTTTCTATAACAAGGAATACTTTTACGACCAGCTAATGAAACCCAATATTTTTAAAAATAAGCTCATAAAGACGATTATTCCTTGTACCTGCATTCTTTTCCTTGCCAACTCATCTTCATATCGCAGCATTTGTGCCTTTGCCTGTGCTTGTTGCTGCACAAGATTTCTTTGTTCTTCGGCCAACTTTCGCTGCCTGTCCTGCCAATGCAAATGGTCAAAGCATAAGTTAAAATACAGATGACAATGACCTAATTACCCATAATATTTGTACCACAGAATTAGTCCTATATGCTGGTTTACGTGACAAAATTAAGCATGAACCAGACCTGAAATCTCTGAGCATGTAAATTAATACCTAAAGCGACATATACATAAACCTTTGCATGAACATAAAAAGTCAAGCACACTATGTACAAGGAAATTACCAAATGAAGCCTACTACAATAAACAATAACAAACCATATATATCTAAGGACTAAATTTGGGTATTAAACAGGGAAATCATGGTGAGCAGTGGATTTGTACAAAATCTGCAAGCTGATATTGAAGGTTCACGGTGCCAACTAAATAAACAATAAGCAAAATGCACTGGGAAGTATAAAACTAAAATGAGCTCAATGGCTAGCATCATAAAGAAACGTCGATGGAACAATGCATTGACAAGTAATTTACACTACAAGCACAATTTACGATTACACAAAAAAATAAATAAAATAAAATCTGCAAGCATGTGCATAAACTTATCACTCACAATATCAGCTTGAGCTTGATTTGCTTCATAATGAGCTTTCTCAGCTGCTATTTCTGCCTGCCGAGTTTCTTCCTGCTTTCTCATAACAGCGAAAACCTGCTGACAGAATATTGATTCAGTTTCTTATTATTCAATGACAGACTTGGAATTGAGAGGAATTGATTTATAATAACAAAAAGCGGAGTCTAGAATTCCACTCAATTTCAACTCTTAACACTCTAATCTACTGCAAACAAACACAGCTTTAAACAAAACCAAATAAAAGACTTCGCATTTATTCTTTCCAGTAATTTAAAAAAAAAAAAAAAAGCCTAATTTTAACCGATAAGCTAAACTAAAGATTTGTGACACAAGATATTTGCTTTTCCTTCATTTTCTCAGCAACCAAAGAGAAAAAATATAAATAATAAATAATAAATAAACTAAATATGACCTCTTTGGCAGAAGAAGAGCTATTGATTTTACGAAGAGCCTTGGCGCCTCTCTCCAATGCCTCGGGATCGAACCCCGAGCCTCTCGGCTCCTGCGCTTCCTCCGATTTCTTTGCATTCGTCGTTTGATCCGCTGGATTAGTAGAGTGCTGAGAAGGTGTAGAAAAGAAGGAAAATCGGGACGGCGCGTCGGCACTAGCACGGTTTGGAACCGTCGAGATGGATGCCACAGCAGCGGCAACTGCTAAACATGAAGATAGTCTTGACGCAGCCATCGGTATTTACTCAAAATTCTCGGTTCAAATGAGGGTTTGAATTCGATTTCATGTGAAAGGGAGAGGTTTTCACGGGCTTGTTCTCTGGCGCGAGAGCATAAACCCTGACAACTAGGGTTTAAACGGAAACTATAGCAATTACTTGGAGAAAAATCCAATTGGGAACGAAACGACATCGCATTGCGCTCACGTGCTCAGGACATTAAGTAAGAGGTGGTTTGGCTGCTTGGGGATTGTATAATCTGGGAATCAGTTTGGTTATTTCCTGAATCGGCTAAGGATATTCCCTATCCTTCGGCCAAACAATCGGGTTCCGTCTTATTTTCCGTTATTTAAGTTTATGGGTACGTCTTCGAACGAGAAAGAGTTCTAAAGAGTATAGTTTATGAAAATAAAATTGTTTTATTACGGTAAATTAACACAAGATTTTACCATAAAATATATAATTTCGAAAATAATATGTAAGTATCTTTCATATTTTAAAAACTTTATAAACTTTAGAAATTAAAAATTTGTAGAAGAACACAAAATTATTTTGTCGTTGGATATATTTTCTTAAAAAAAATTATATATATATATATAGATATATAATCAAGTTATCGTAATTTAATTTTATACATTATTTGATTATTATTGATTTACTACGATTCATAGGTGAAAAAAAAAGTTAAAATATATTTTTTAATTCCAATTCAACAACTCTTTCTACCATTAAATTAAAAAATAAATGACATCAAATAGTATATAAAACTAAATTAAAAAATTAAATCCCAATAGTCTCAGCTATCTATATATATGAGTTAGACTGTTGTAACTTAATTTTAGATATTAACTCCCCACCGTCCATCTATGTTTAATCCAATACTTAAAAAACTTGAAAAATATAATAATATATAACACTCACACCCAATTATTTTAATTCTAACTATCTTTCAACTTCTTCTCCTTCGCCTTCATCTACTATCTGTATGCCCTGAAAAACTTTTAAAAAATCGCTGTTGATATGGTGGGTGTCGGGTCTTGCACAACCCCAACAATCCACCACCTGAAACATTGGCGTGCACCACCAAAGAGTTACCACGAAAATGCCCATCGAAACCATCACACACAACCACCCTCCCTTTTAAAAAAACTATTATTTAGAATATCCTTGATTCTCGAAACGAAGCCCTGAAAGTTGTCTTGCAAAAGGGAAAGGGAGCCAAAGCGATTGATTAGAGAGAGAGAGAGTTTTAGTGAAGGTAGTAGAAGAATGCTTATAGGTGTTCGGTTTGCTTTCTTTCTGAGGCTAAGGCGTTTGTTTGTTTGTACATTTCTTCGAAGTGGTGATAGGTTCGTGTTTGAGAGTAATCTGGCTATGGAAAATAGAGAAAAAAAAGAATGATAATATTTCTAGTATCTTGATTTTTCTTGACTCAAAATTGGGTTGGAAGAAGCTTTGCTGTGTTTGAAGCTACTCCATCATTTGTCCAGAAAAAATCTCTTTCAAAAACCATGCTTCAGGTGGTGGATTGT